>JAAIIK010018744.1:799-25445 GCA_014706435.1 Silurus glanis | reverse complement strand
TTATGTCAGGAATCCCCCTGCCACGCCCCCTTCGGCGGCGGCATTCCCCGAAGCACCCTGCTTCTTCTCCCGTGCGGGCGAGCTCGTCGCAGTCATGCTGATCACACACACCTGACTTTCATTCACTCACTCATCCCATCTCCTATTTAAGCCCCACACCTCCACACACTCGCGGTCTGTTATTGTTTGTGCATGATCGTATGTGTTGGTTCATGTCGGTCTGTGTAATCGCGTATACGTATCCCGCTACGTACCCTTCTTCTCGGACTCCGCATTCTCTCAACGGCCCCCCGGATTACCCCGATCCTGCTGTTTTCCATGTTCACGCTGTCTGCACCACGTTTATCCGTTGCTGCCCAGCGCTGCGCTTTCCATAGCGCGGATCCGTGGATTCTCTACACGAACTGTCTCTGCTTTCACAGAACTTCGTGGACCGCGCTCCCGGAGCGCACCACTGGATATTACTGCTTCGCTACAAGTATTGGTGGATTATCTCCTGAGTATTCTCAATAAACTTTGTTTGCGTTTACTTCGGCTTCCGCCTCCTTATCCGCATTACAGGTTATCTCGATCCGCATGACCAATCAAACAAATCGCAGCGACGCTGTTGTGTAAAAAACCTCCAAAAACACGTGCATGCACATTCTCATTTAATAACGCACATCATGTACATAAAGACATTTCAAGCATGTTAATATATTGCCGCCATATTGGTTTTCGTTTATCTCGATCATCGGTTATCTCGACGCTTTTTGCCGTCCCCTAGGCCGCCGACATAACCGGGTTCCACTGTAGATATAAAAAATATATATTTTGGGAGTTGGGATTCTGTGTAAAATGTACAATATTGTAAATAAAAACAGAATGCAATTATTTGCAAACTTCATAAACCCAAATTTTATAGAAAATAGGAAACATATCAAATGTTTAAACTGAGAAAATGATTTTGAAATTGATTTTAAAAATGTTGAAATTGATGGCGGTGCTCTTTTTACTACAGTGTAGCATCACGTCTTTAAGTAGCAACAACAGTTGTGTTGTAGCAACAGTCCGTAAACATCATTCTAACTGCTCAACACATTTTTGCAGTAATTTCATCAGGTTGTAATTTAAAATTAATCATAGTCATTATGTACAAGAAATCAACAATACCTAGATTATTTACATATATATATTACACATCATCTTCTTCTTTCGGCTTCTCCCATTAGGGGTCTCCACAGCGAGTCATCTGTCTCCATACCCCCCTGTCCTCTACATCTGCCTCTTTCACACCAACTACCTGCATGTCTTCATTCACCACATCCATGAACCTCCTCCTTGGCCTTCCTCTTTTCCTCCTTCCTGGTGTCTCCATCCTCAGCATTCTCCTACCGATATACCCCATGTCCCTCCTCTGCACATGTCCAAACCATCTCAATCTCACCTCCCTCACCTTGTCTCCAAAACGTCCTACCTGCGCTGTCCCTCTAATAAACTCATTTCTAATCCTGTCCATCCTCATCACTCCCAACGAACATCTCAACATCTTCAGCTCTGCTACCTCCAGCTCCACCTCCTGTCTTTTACTCAATGCCACTGTGTCTAAACCATACAACATCTCAGGTCTCACCACAGTCCTATAAACTTTCCCTTTCACTCTCACAGATACTCTTCTATCACAAATCACTCCTGCTATCACTCTTCTCCACCCACTCCACCCTGCCTGCACTCTTTTGTTTACTTCTCTAACACACTCTCCATTACTTTGCACTGTTGACCCCAGGTACCTGAACTCCTCCACCTTCTCCACCTCTTCTCCCTGCAACCGCACCCCTCCACTGCCCTCCCTCTCATTCACGCACATGTACTCTGTCTTACTCCTACTGACTTTCATTCCCCTTCTCTCCAGCGTGTACCTCCACCTCTCCAGGATCTTCTCCACCTGCTCCCTACTCTCACCACAAATCACAATATCGTCCACAAATATCATAGTCCACAGAGACTCCTGTCTGACCTCGTCCGTCAACCTGTCCATCACCACTGCAAACAGGAAAGGGCTTGATGCAGTCCAACCTTCACCTTGAACCAGTCTGTTGTTCCTACTGCACACTTCACTGCTGTCACACTGTCCTCATACATGTCCTGCACCACCCTCACATACTTCTCTGATACACCAGACTTCCTCATACAATACCACAACTCCTCTCTTGGCACTCTGTCGTACGCTTTCTCTAAATCCACAAATACACAATGCAGCTCCTTCTGACCTTCTCTATACTTCTCCATCAACATTCTCAAAGCAAATAATGCGTCTGTGGTGCTCTTCCTCGGCATTAAACCATACTGTTGCTCACAGATGGTCACCTCTTCTCTCAGCCTGGCTTCCACTACTCTTTCCCATAACTTCATGGTGTGACTGATCAACTTAATTCCCCTGTAGTTACTGCAGGTCTGCACATCTCCCTTATGCTTAAAGATCAGTACCAGCACACTCCTTCTCCATTCCTCAGGCATCCTCTCACCTTCCAGAATCTTGTTAAACAATCTGGTTAAAAACTCCACTGCATCTCTCCTAAACATCTCCATGCTTCTACCGGTATGTCATCTGGTCCAACCAATTTTCCACTCTTCATCCTCTTAATCGCTGCTCTCACTTCCTCCTTACTAATCCTATCCACTTCCTGCTTCACCATCTCTACACCACCCAACCTTCTCTCTCTCATTTTCCTCATTCATCAGCTGCTCAAAATACTCCCTCCATCTTCTCAACACACTCTCCTCACTAGTCAACACATTTCCATCTCCATCCTTTATTGCTCTAACTTGCAGCACATCCTTCCCAGCTCGGTCCCTCTGCCTGGCCAATCGCTACAAATCCTTTTCTCCTTCCTTAGTGTCCAACTTCTCCTACAGCTCCTCATAATCCTTCTCCTTGGCTTTCGCCACATCCCTCTTTACCTGCTGCTGCATCTCCTTGTACTCCTGCCTACTTTTCTCATCACTCTGTCGATCCCAATTCTGTTTTGCCAACCTCTTTCTCCTTATGCTCTCCTGCACTTCCTCATTCCACCACCACGTCTCTTTGTGTTCCTTTCTATTTCCAGATGTTACACCAAGTACCTTTCTGGCTGCCTCCCTCATCACTTCTGCAGTAGTTTCCCAATTATCCAGCACCACGTCACCACCACCGAGCTCCAGTCTGACCTCTTCCCTGAACCTCACACTATACTCTTCCTCCTTCAGTTTCCACCATCTAATTTTTCTTTCAGTCTTCACTCTACTCCTCTTCTTCTTCACCTCCAAAAGCATCCTACAGACCACCATCCGATGCTGTCTAGCTACACTGTCCCCTGCCAACACCTTACAGTCTCCAATCTCCTTCAGGTTGCATCTCCTGCACAGAACATAGTCCACCTGTGTGCACCTTCCTCCACTCTTATACGTCACTCTATGATCCTCCTTCTTCTTAAAATACGTGTTCACCACTGCCATTTCCATCCTTTTAGCAAAATCTACCACCATCTGCCCTTCCACATTCCTCTCCTTAAGGCCATACCTACCATCACCTCCTCATCACCTCTGTTCCCTTCACCTACATGTCCATTAAAGTCTGCCCCAATCACCAATCGTTCATTTCTAGGTACACCATCTACCAATTCATCTAATTTACTCCAGAATCTTTCCTTCTCCTCCATCTCACAGCTGACTTGTGGAGCATCAGCACTGATGACATTTATCATCACGCCTTCAACTTCCAGCTTCACGTTCATCACCCTATCAGAAACTCTCTTCACCTCCACTACACTCTTACTGTACTCTTCCTTCAGAATCCCCCCTACACCATTTCTCTTTCCATCCACACCATGATAGAACAGTTTAAACCCACCTCCAATGTTCCTGCTCTTACTCCCTTTCCACTTGGTCTCCTGAACACACAACATATCTACCTTTCTCCTCTCCATCATATCAGCTCTCTCTCTCCCGTTACCCGTCATAGTACCAACATTTAAAGTACCAACCCAAACTTAAATTTAAAATTACAAACTATATGTGGGACTTAGGAAACTGATCTAATCAGTACACACTGTGTCCCCATTATATTGCAGGTTGTGTTCACCAGTTAATTGATCGTTTGGCATTTCCTGTACAATATGTTGTGATAACTGCTGTTGCTTATTCATGTGAGTAAACATCAAACCATTACACCAAGAAAAATATTCTACAGAGAACTTTTTATTTCTCTATGCAAAGCTTTTGATGTATCGGTGTAATATATGCTATTTGTGTGTTTTCTAGCTATTCTTGTGGATTTCTGGCACAAAACAAACATTAAAGGGAAAGTGTTCATTTTGACACCTTTCCTACTTCTTATTCTTCTGCATGCTATCAATGCGGGTAGGTGTTCAGATATTTTTTCATACATATTAAAAATCTAAATCAAAATCAAATCAAATTTAATTTGTGACATACACATACACATACATACAGGGTACGACATGCAATGAAATGCTTTTTACGACTGTCCGGTATGAGGGAATAGAATGGGGTGAAAAAATAAAACAAAGAAAAAGAAGGCAGATAAATAAAGTATAAAAACTATATAAAAATAAGAATATATAAAGATACATATATATATAAAATGCTTATGGCAGTAAGCAGTTAAACAGTAAACAACAGTAAACAATTTAAGCATGGTTTTTGATTGTCCATAAAGTGTCCATGTGCGGAATGGTGAGGTGTAAAGTGTCCGTGTGCGGTATGGCGAGGTGTAAAGTGTCCGTGTGCGGTATGGTGAGGTGTAAAGTGTCCGTGTGCGGAATGGTGTGGTATAAAATATAAAGTGCACTGTGCTGTGCGAGTCCAGAGTCTAAAGTGTCGTAACACGAAAAGTGAGATATGTGCAGAAAAAAGTTCTTAAATAATTTTTATATTGTGTGTTTGAGTTTGTTTGTGTGTGTGTGTGTGTGTGTGTGTGTGGGTGTGTGTGTGTGTCTGTGTGTGTTTGTGAGAGAGAGAGAGAGAGAGAGAGAGAGAGAGAGAGAGAGAGTAAGTTGGTATGAGGATAGGACTATATAATAAACTATATGTAATTAAATGTTTCAACCAGGCATAATTTCAAACAGCCATTAGGGAGGCACAAGCCAGTGCACTCTCAGGTCCCAAGCCCTGGATAAATGTGGAGGGTTTTGTTATGAAGTACGTCCAGCATAAATCATGTGCCAAATCAAATATGCGGATCACAAATCAGAATTTAATACCAGATCGGTCGAGGTCCGGGTTACCAACAACCACCACAGGTATCATTAGCCAACAGGGTACCGGTGGAAATTGGGCTACTGTTGGCCGAAGGAGGAGAAGGAGAGGAGGAAGACGTCTACAGAGACAGCAGGGAAAGGAGAAGTGGAGGAGAGTGGAGGTTCGGGTTGGTACTTTAAATGTTGGTACTATGACTGGTAAAGGGAGAGAGATAGCTGATATGATGGAGAGGAGAAAGGTAGATATGCTGTGTGTTCAGGAGACCAAGTGGAAAGGGAGTAAGAGCAGGAACATTGGAGGTGTTTAAACTGTTCTATCATGGTGTGGATGGAAAGAGAAATGGTGTAGGGGTGATTCTGAAGGAAGAGTACAGTAAGAGTGTAGTGGAGGTGAAGAGAGTTTCTGATAGGGTGATGAACAAGAAGCTGGAAGTTGAAAAGATTATAATAAATGTCATCAGTGCCTATGCTCCACAATTGGGTTGTGAGATGGAGGAGAAGGAAAAATTCTGGAGCGAGTTAGATGAAGTGGTATTTGGTGTACCTAGGATGGTTTGGACATTATGCAATCATTAATTTTTTGTCCTGAAGTGGAATATCACGTTATTTAAAAGTCTCAGATGTCCATCACACTCAGACAAACTTATCACCTCATTTGTTATAAAACAAGTTGCAAGTGGAAATTTATATTTCAGTTCTTTTTGAAGGTTTTTGTGTTACAGCAGGTCTTTCTAATGCCTTTACACAGCACTGTATGTTTAAATATTAATTATAATATTTAATTTACTTCAGAACAAGTAAATAATTCAGTTTTGTATTGATTCACATGTAAATGTAATTGTATGTATGTTCACATTTATTACATCACAGTAACAGAGGGTCCTTACACTGAAATAGGGGCACTGGGGTATAAAACACTAGCTCCTGTTTGGGGTTGTTTTTGTAACTCAAATCCTGAAATATAAATAAAAATCTTGTGCTTTTATTCATTTTTCAACCCATTTGAATTAACATTTTCATAATCATTTATTTTCATTACAGTATTCTTTAGAAAGGTTTTCCCAAAAATAACACACTGGAGTTACATAATTACAGAATGCAGCAATATACTGCGAATATTTGTCATTTTAGGGATATATGGAACTCTTACTTTAGGTAAGTTTTTTATTTTTTCAGGTAATGTTTTATGTTGAGTGACATGTCCATTTCTATGTTTCAAGCCTTTTTAAATCCTAATGGCTATTTTGTGTGTGTGTGTGTGTGTGTGTGTGTGTGTGTGTGTGTGTGTGTGTGCATATCGAATGCATGGATAAAAAAAAAATGTAATGGATTTTACACTACATTAGACTACTTTTAAATTGTAGATATTTTAAATCTTTAAATAAATTTTCACTTTTTTCCCTCATTATCCAGAATTACTAAGTTATCCACTGTAAACTCAGTTTAATTTTAAAGAGTTTAGTTTTAGTTGTGTATGTGAATTCTGGATCATGTTTACAGTGCAGGATATAATCATCATTAGCATCATTACAATAAAAAATAATACATTTAATTTCAGATTTAATCTTCGCAAGCAAAAGTTTTATTTTAATGTAATTAACATTCTCTGTTTTTTTTTTAGAAATTCTGACTGTGTTACTATTTCCACTTCTGGGAATATTACGTTTTTTTGTTTTCCAATATTTGAGTAAGTAGATTGTGTAATATTTTATTTATTGCCAATCATTATAAACATTATGTAATATTTGATGCAATATGTATTTATAACCATATTAATTTATGTTGAGACTTTTTTTAATTTTATTTATATAGTTAGATCAACGTTAGCTGATAACACAAAATTTAGACCTAATACTACAACTTTGCTTATAGGTCAGAAATAGTGAATTACCCAGTTTAAGATTTAAGGAAGTCTGGAAGAGGAAGAACATTTTATTCCTGTGCTTTTAAATCTTACTGAAAAACAGAAAAGTTACATAAAAGTTCAGAACTTACAGTAAAGTTTGTTTCATGCCAAAGTTGGAATCTGAGGCAGATTTCAGCAGGATGTGGCCAAAAACACGTCTGTCAAGAACACAACCATAACAGTCTGCATTAGTCTAAATTCTTTACTTTCAGTACATTTTTATGTTACAAATCTGTAGTCTCTAGGCAGGAAAGGTCAAAGTTCAAAGCCATTCATTTACTGATTAGCAAATTATAAACAATACAAGTGATATCTCTGTAAAGAGACTCCAGCAAGCTTGGCATATTATAGGATGAAAGTTCAGATAATCTCATCATTAGATTTATTGATTGATGAATTGAAAATGCAGCTTTAAACATCTTGAATAAATAATGTTCAATGTCCAGATTAAGTTGACACTAAAATCTTTTATATAACACCAAATATGTTCAGATTAGCACTGATGTTTAGGTTCAGGAGTAAAATCTTTTCTACTGTCACTTGTTACTGCTGATAGAAATTGACTGATTGTGCTTTCATACTTCTAGAATCCAGTAACTCCAATAACACTGAGACACATCAACGTAAGTAATTAAATAATTTTCTGTTGAACTACACAGTCATGTCTCAAACAGAAATGTATTGAATGTCCACAAACTTACATGATTATTTTTTTATGTAATAACTCGATAAACAGATGCAAGTGCAGATTATTTTAAATAAAGTGCAAAAACATAAAATAAAGAAACACAGATCAAGAAACAAACACGAAATAATATGAAACATAAACCTGAGCATGAGCTAAAACCAATAACCATGAAAGACTAACATGAGACAAAGCGCTGTAAAAGGTGAGATTTTTTATATATATAACAATGTGATTCAGGTGTGAGTGATCAGACATGTGTGACCCTGTCATGTGAAGATTTAGTCACTAATGGGTAATGTAGTCCTTGGTCCATGTCCTTGACAATTTAAAATCTTGCAATTACACTGCAAAAAGTGATTCTATTTATTTTTTAAACTCCAATAATTCTGGAGTTTGTTGTATATTTATTATAAGAAAGTAACAGTTTGGGTAGATTCTGGTACGGAGTGTAACAGATTTGATCACCTCAGTAAGAACAGTGATGGATGTCACATCACATGTTTAATGTTTCTTTTGTTGTTGGTTTTTGTAGATTTTTTCCTCTTTGTATCAATAATGATGATCCTGGAGATTGTGAGTGTATCAGGGTCGATCTACTTTCATTACAAAGTGGTGACTGATGTGAACGGTAAGTACCAGACCTGTTCCACTACAGTTTACTGGAGATTCTGTTACACTGGATGATCCTTTTTATATGGTTTAAGGTACTAGATAAGTTTCTAATTGTTTTATTTAATGCTGAGCCAAAACTCTCAAATCAAAGAAAGTTACATCACAGCAACGTCACATTAAATCAGAGAATTTAGTTCTATCATGAAGCCAAGAGCCGTGTGTTTTAGCTTTAAAAGTGGTTTATTGCAGTTTTGTGGTGAATTATTTGTACATTTATCATTTAATAAGAAAAACTGTTACGATTACACTTGTTAACATTTGTTTTTTTGTTTTTATTATTTAGAACATGGCGCAATAAATTGTGTGAATGTGTTCCTCTACATCTTGACCATAAGGACACTGTTTTCAAGTCTACAGCGATTATCAGGTCTAATTCTAATTAATTATAAATGAGGTCTAATACACACACAAGCAAGACCAAGGTTAAGATCACTTGACTTGAACTTTAATGACAGTGTGTACTCGAGCTGGCATGGACTCCACATGTTTGTATAAAACCAGATGTTTTTCCTTATTCAAGTTTAAATTTATTTGACTGACAGATCATTTCCCTGTATTATCATAGAGTGATTTATTTGTTTGATGTAACACTCTCTTCTGATTGCACTGCATTAGTCTAAATAGTCTTTATTTTCATAAAGGTGTTTATGTTAAAAAGCTGTAGTAGAAAAGTAGAAAAACGATTTAATAAAATAGTAATTGGGTTTCGCTTGTAAATCCTTTATTTATGTCCAACAATGTATTTGTGACAGTATACAATTATTTTCTAATCAAAGTAATTTCCAGACTGAGCATGTGCTGAACACAAGGCAGGAAAGGTCAAAGTTCAAAGCCATTCATTTACTGATTAGTAAATTATAAACAATACAACTGATATCTCTGTAAAGAGACTCCAGCAAGCTTGGCATATTGGTGAGAAGAGTCTGAAAATCTGAACTTTCATCATAGGTGCTGGACATGAGAGTGTGTTGTCGTTACAAACTCTTCATTTCCTACATTGACTGGATAACTATTAGAAATACATTGATGCTCCGCATAGAATTGAAAATGCAGCTTTAAACATCTTGAATAAATAATGTTTATTACACATCCTGAATCTAATCATTGAAATGGAATTTTTTATTATATTCATCTGTACCGAGGAGTAACTGAAAAGGACAGAAAGCTGGAAATGTTGTCTTCATGTGCAATGGTATGAATGACATGCTAAAAGAGTCGGATTTTAACCAGATTCAGTTGACACTAAAATTTTTTATATAACACAAATTGTTATATAATTTTATATAGATTAGCACTGAAGTTTAGGTTCAGAAGTAAAATCTTTTCTACTGTCACAGCATTGTTACTGCTGATAGAAATTGACTGATTGTGCTTTCATACTTCTAGAATCCAGTAACTCCAATAACACTGAGACACATCAACGTCAGTAATTAAATAATTTTCTGTTGAACTACACAGTCATGTCTCAATGAAGATATCTGTTTAAACTCTGGCTATAAAATACAATAATTCTACAGATACCAAACAACAAACGTATCTGAAAAGGAAATGCTTGTTTTCTCCAGTTGTTCTAATCTAATTGTTTAAACCAGAATCAGCAGCAAACTATAATCCCCAGAACATAATGCAACATACAAACCACCAAGATACACAATGTACAGACATTACAGACTCTCTCATGTTCACTTTCAGAGAATTACTGACTTCACACACACCTGCCTCCAATCATAGTCACATTCACCCATAGTATTTAAGGACTTTCAAAATGCGTTCACTTTACGAAGTACAGTGGAACCTCGGGTTACGAACGCCCCAGCATACGTATAATTCAGGTTACGAATCGCGGTTCATCAAAATGTTTGCCCCTGGTTACGAACAAAATTTCGGGATACGAACGTCGCGCACAAAAAAATCGCAGGCAAGTTGGTTCTTTTCGTCTTTTCTACCCACGCTCTCCCACGCAGCTCATCGCATCAGTTAGCGTCCTGTGTAGAGCATTGTCTCAGCGTTCGTGTTAACACTGTGTCTTTATTTCGTTAATATTCATTAATATTCTAGAACATAATATATAATAATATATAAATAATATAATATAATAAGATTCTCCTTCCAAACAATAACTCTCCCTCCTCCCCCTTTTATGAACGTCGTCTCCATCATGCCAGCAGCGAGTCTTCTCAAAGGTAAAGTACCCAGTAAAGATAATGTTTTCCTCTTTTATATGTTTTTATATGGTATGATTTCAATATAACATTTTAAAAGTAAATAATATTAGTGAATATTGGCTTTATTTTTATTTTTAAAGTAATATTTTTGGTTGTCCAGAATGAATTACGAAGTTTCTGTTCATTCTTATGGGGAAATTCGTATCGGGATACGAACTTTTCAGGTTACGAATAAAGTACTGGAACAAATTAAAATCGTAACCCGAGGTTCCACTGTATACCCCCTGTTTTCCTATACTGGTCTGTACTAAGGCTTTTGATGATCATTTATCTCTGGTTCTGATCTCGTTAATAGTTTTCTCATCTTCCTCTTGGTTGCTGTAGTTTATATTGTTTGTTCATAACCTGATTCTTGGATATTGACACTGGTTTTTAATTGCAAATTTGTTTGCACGCTTCTGTCTGCATACATAACTGCACCCTGACAGAATACCCCAAACTAAATACTTCACAGATAGAATACTTCCTGTACATGTAGCCAGTAAACATGAATGTCAGCTGGTGAAAAACAGCAAAGGCCAGCTTCTTGGCAACCACAGTGTCAGAGAACCACCAGTCACGCCTCCCTCCAACGCTTAACACTCTCACTCAGCCGCTCCCTCCTATTAATCACCTGCACCTGTTTCCCATTAAAAGATCCCTCTTCCCCTTTAACTATGCCTCCTCCACAAGCATAGGGGCCGACCCTATCCAAACATACAGGTAACCCTCCATGCCTGCAACCCTGCGCCTTCTTTTCCAGGAAACTCTCTCCCTCAGAACAGAACTATGACATCAGTAATCGAGAACTTCTGGCTATCAAACTGGCTCTAGAAGAGTGGCGGCACTGGTTGGAAGGGGCGACGCATCCATTTACGGTGATCACCGATCACAAGAACCTCCAATACCTTTGGGAAGCAAAATGCCTTAACCCCTGTAAGGCTAAATGGGCTTTACTCTTCACACGCTTTCACTACACTATCACCTACCGTCCTGGCTCCAAGAATGGTAAAGCGGATGCCCTGTCAAGAATCTATGCCCTTGATGACCCCACGGACCCAGAACCTATTATTCCACCCAACCTCATCCTTAGTCCCATCGTGTGAAATTTAGATGAGGAAATCCAAATGGAAAACCGTGTGGAACCTGCCCCACCAAAATGCCGTGAGGGGAGGACATTTGTCCCAAGGACCTGCCGTCAACCCCCTTGAGGTCAGTCCATGAGGCTTCAGGCTCTGGCCACCCATGTAGGAGGCAGACCCACCTTATGCTCCGATCTCGCTACTGGTGGCCCGGTTTGATCAGAGACTTTGCAAGGTACGTCCAAGGCTGCTCTGTCTGTGCCATTTTAAAAACACCCCGCCACTTACCAGTGGGAAAACTGGTTCCCCTACCAATCCCAAAACGACCTTGGTCCCACCTAGGAATTTCGTCACTGATCTGCTGAACCCTGATGGCAACACCTGCATCCTGGTAGCTGTAGATGGCTTCTCCAAAGCCTGCAGATTGGTTTCCCTCCAAGGTCTGCCTACTGCCTAGAAACCGCTGAGTTTTTTTTTTACACGTGTTTTGTAATTTTGGCCTCCCGAAAGAAATAATGTCAGGGTCCTCAGTTCACGTCCCACGTGTGGAAGGCATTCTTTTAAGCTTTAATCCTCTGGTTATCATCCACAGACTAACCGCCAGACAAAAATATTCGTTAGTAGTGAGGAGCATTATAATGGGTTAGAGCACTGGAAATTTGGTGTCCATGTGTATAAGGTATGAATATCATGCTGAAAGTATCTGATAACACACTGATAAACTGATTGATTTAGATTTAGCTACAAGTAATCAAGAATCCGAGTCCAGAAACAATGAGACACTTCTGCGTAAGTAAAAAATCCTTACTGTTGTATCATTTAGCATATTTCAACATTAAAATTTGACTATAAAATATATTTATTCTGTATTTGCAACAACAATCTCTGCTGAAAGGAAAAAATTAGTTCCCCATTCGGGAACTTCAAGCTGCATTGCATTGCTTTGGAAACACCCCCACGTTGTCCGCGCTCTGAACCACGTGTGAAATCTGGCCAATAGGCAAGTTTTGACGTCATCGGCGGGCAACGTCGCGACGACCAGGAGCTACAAAATGGCTGTGCGGTGGTAGCGACACTGGCTTGTTCAGGTAAGCGGTTTTTGTGTGTGAGTCTGTTCAAGTGATGGCTGGCAAGCAAAAATATCACCATTGTGTTCATCTGTGTCCCCGTTTCATTACGGGGAAGGATACGAACGATTGGTGCATTGTTTGCCTGGGAGTGGAGCATGCTCAATCGGCTCTCGAGGGATTCGATTGCTTGCATTGTAGCCGCATGGCTATGCACACACCGAGGCAAAGCGGCACCGCAAAGCCCAGAAACAGAGCGTTGCCACCCGATCCCCGCAAGGAGGGCCTAGGGGCCCCTGGCGATGCTCTAGGCCCTAAAAAAAGGAGCAGGCTGGCCTGAGGGTCACCCTTGATTTGAACAAATGGGCTGTGGTGCGTAAGTCCTGACAGCTTACATCTTGGATGGTGGTGTACACCTCATGCAACGGCCGTCCCTCCCCAGCAGCACCAGGAGGCCAGGCTGTTGACTCTGCCACAAGATGTGCTTCAGAGCTTCGGCCCCCCTCCAGCGGGCGTCTCACTCCACCTCCGCCCGAAAGATCGCTGCAGATGGGGGAGGCCCGCCACCTCTCAGGAGGCCCCGACAGCTGCAGGGCACTGCTCCAGCCAATTTCAGGGTTCAGGAGGCCGGTCTGCTAGCCCTGCCATGGGACGTGTTTCAGGGCATGCCCTCCCTCCAGTGGTTCACTCCCTCTATTTCCGCCTGAAATGCTGCAGATGGGGGAGACCTGCCCCCTCCCAGGAGGCATCTTAGGCTGCAGGGCACCACTCCAGCTGCTCTGAGTGGGTCAGAGGCCAACCCCAAGGGCTTTCTGACAGCCTGGGAGGGGCTGCCAGAGGTCTCTCAGTGGGTCCTGCGTACTGTAGAGAAGGCTCTGTTCCTGGAACAGGAGGTGCGCGCTCTCCTTAGGAAAGGGTCGATCGAGGTGGTTCCCCCCTCGGTCAGAGAGTCAGGCTACTACAGCTCGTACTTCATTGTTCCGAAGGAGGATGGCGGGTTGCTTCCAATTCTAGATCTCAGCTCCATGAGGCTCGGGTTCAGGATGCTCACTCTCAAAGAGGTCGTGTCTCAGATCAGTTCTGAGGACTGGTTTGTCACAATAGATCTGAAAGATGCATACTTCCACAAAGCCATTCTTCCCGCACACAGGAGGTTCCTGAGGTTTCCTGAGCTTACCAATACCGGGTCCTCCCATTCGTCCTGGCACTCTTACCCTGTACTTCACAAAGTGCATGAACCCAGTGAACCTTGTCATCGCGTAATGCTAACGACGGATGCTTCCCTCATGAGTCATGAGTGGCCGCTCCGCCCAAGGTTTGTGGAGCAGGCCATGTCTCTCATGGCACATAAATTGCCTGGAGATGATGGCCGTGTTTTTGAGGTTGAAATATTTCATCCCGGACCTGAGGGGCCACCATGTGTTGGTCCGCAAGGACAACACAGCACTGGTCTCCTATATCAACCACCAAGGGGGTCTCTGGTCTCGCCCCTTATACAAGCTGGCACGAGAGATTCTCCTGTTGTCCCAGGGCAAACTTCTTTTGCTGAGAGCCGTTTATATCCCGGGACAGTTTAATTACAGTGCAGGTGCCCTTTCGATACAATGGCCTAGGCCTGGGGAATGGAGACTCCACCCCGAGGTGGTGGAGCAGATATGGCAGAGGTTTTACAGAGCCCAGGTGGATCTGTTTGCGACTCGGGGGACTTTGCACTGTCCCCTCTGGTTCTCTCTCTCTCACCCAGCCCTGTTAGGGCTGGATGCCATGGTACAGATGTGGCCAAAGCTACACCTATACACCTTCCCCCCCGATCGCGCTGTTCTAGAGTTCTAGAGAGAGTTCGCCGGGAAAGAGCCCGTCTCCTCCTGGTAGCACCTTGATGGCCGGGCAAACCATGGTTTGCGGACCTGGTGTCCCTCCTCGAGGGCCCTCCTTGGGAAATTCCTCCCAGGGAGGATCTTCTCTTGCAGGCGGGCGGAACCCTGGTTCACCCCCACCCATAGTTGTGGAGGCTGTGGCTGTGGCCCCTGAGGGGGCACAGTTTGTAGCAGCTGGTCTCTCTGCTGAGGTAGTTGAGACCATCCTCCATTCCAGAGCTCCCTCCACAAGGAGGTTGTATGCCGCCAGGTGGTGGCTGTTCGCGTCATGGTGTGAGCACCACGGGTTGGACCCAGTTAACTGCCTGGTTGGTTCAGTTCTGGAGTTCTTTCAGGAACAGTTTGCCACAGGGTTAACCCTTTCGACCCTGAAGAGGATCGGGGATCTACAGGCTCTGTTCATGGCCCGTCTCGCCTGGAATTTGCCCCTGTCATGACCAGTGCATTTCTATATACGAAACCTGGGTGTGTACCTAAGGTGCCTACGGCTTCCACACGACCTGTCGTGCTACAGACCTCCTCCTTTCCTAGCCCCCAAACAGGAGAAACAGAACTGGCTGTGTCCAGTGCGAGCACAGGACGAGTCCGTGGAGGAAGTCAGAGCAGATGTTCATCTGCTATGGCCCTAATAGGAAGGGATTTCCGGCCAACAAGCAGACGTTAAGCAGGTGGGTAGTGGATGCCATCCTTTCATCTTATGAGTTTGCTGGTCTCCCCGCTCCACTTGGGGTCAAGGCTCACTCCACCTGGAGTGTGGCAGCCTCTACGGCCTGGTCCGCTGGAGTCCCATTTCAGGACATTTGTGACGCTGCGGGCTGGTCCACCCCGCTGACCTTTGTTAGGTTTTATGACCTTGACCTCAGAGCCACTCTGGGCTCCTCTGTCCTGCGTGCAGGTGCTGAGGCCGTCACACATTAGGCAGGGTCTGGTCAGTGTGGCGTGATTGGACATCTCGTTCCCAAAGCGTTGCGACGCAGCTAGAAGTTCCCGAATGGGAAACGTCTCTAGGTTACATATGTAACCCTATTTCATCGAGGGAACCAGACGCTGTATCCCCTTGCCACACTCCCTGCATCCCTGCTGTGCTTACCTTCTCTTTGTGGAAAAGCCAGTGTCGCTACCACCGCGCAGCTCCTGGTCATCGCGACTTCGCCTGCTGATGACGTCACGACTTGCCTATTGGCCAGATTTCACATGTGGTTCAGAGCGCAAACAACGCGGGGGCATTCCCAAAGTGTTGTGACACAGCGTCCAGTTCCCTCAGAGAACTAGGGTTACATACGTAACCTACAGATGTTTTCTCTAATCATCATGACTTTGTATTTCAGCTGGATGGAGTGTGTTAATGGTGATGATTGGTTCAGTGCTGGTTGTTGTTGTGAATGCTGCCACGTTATTAGTGGAGCTGATCCTAAAAGCACGTGAGTCTGATTTTATTAATAATAATAAAAAGTTCAGCACTGTACAAATGTTAGTGTGAAATTACTAACAATAATGATAATCACAAATGTTATTAAAATTAGTCCATATAATAATGTATGTTGCTACAATCAATTAAATTTTTTCTAAACAGGAAATGGCCAGAGTACAATGGATCTGCGACTTATTCTAATACAACTGAATGTGTCTTTGCTGTAAGCTTGCACGCTTTACAGATACCTGTTTTTTGTGAGTAAAATCTCCTGACATGACATGGTACATGATCTGATGTCGAGCAGTTGTACTTTTTGTACTGTTGTTGCTATAGACTGGACTATAGAGCAATGGAAGAATGTGGCCTGTTCTGATGAATCGTATTTTTCATCATGAAATACTGGGCAATTTGTCCCCAAAGCAGTGCAATGGGGAGGCAGGGACAAAGCACAGCCTTTGTTTTATGCTTTTGACACCTGAATTGGATCATAACTGTTACTTAGGGATATTTATGCATCTCATCACCCAGCACCCAGCAGGCTTTTGGTATATTAATATCTGATTAGAGCCTGAATCCAATAAAGCGTCTTATGTATCCTCTTGTATACTTGGATATTCAGTGGTATATGGAAGGTTTCCGTTCGGGGCATCAGGGATCTGTACCAGTCCTGGCAATGCCCAGATTTCCTGTAACACCAAGGCCGTATTTGGGGAACTGTTTATACGTGAATTGATCCACATCTCTGTAGATCAGGAATGGGTGTAGGGCAGTGAGAGGAAGATCAAGCAGAAGGAAAAGGTGTGAGAGAGAGCGACAGAGGGGGTGGGCAACGGGGAATTTTCTTGGCTGAGAATTGCATTAAGACGTACAATGATCATTTTATTTAACAGTAATTAAATTCAGCGTGGCAGAAAATATGCACAACTTCAAAGCATTAAGCTCAAAATGTAAATACTTTAAAAATATCAGTAATGTTTTTCCAATCTTATGAAAACATTATTATATGTTTCTATAGAGTAGGACCTTTAATCAGTATGATAAATAAATAACATTTGGATTGATATCTCGGTCACATTTGTTCCCATCATACAGGGAAGAAGAACAGAGAACGGTATGTGAATATGGCTTATTAATGCAAACATATAAATATGAATATTTTTTTTCTGTATCTGTTTAGACAAAAGATACTGTCATACTTGCTCTCATTTCTACAGATTTAGAAAGGAAATACAGAGGCTGCAAGACAGATGGACAGGGACAGATGGCGAGTTTATCACTGTAATATTTACATGGAATAAATTAAATCTTTATTTTCATTACCTTTGTGTATCAGATGAGACTAATAAACGGAACAATTCCTAAAAATATTCTCTTGCCACAAACACAGCAATCACCTCAACCCGATCATGACCAGGAACTTCAGAATCTACAGAATACAGGATCTTAGCAAGTAAGACACTTCCTCCATGATCTTATTCCACACTAATTATTTATGTATACAATACAAAGTGTTAAAATATACATAATTATGTCTATTAAACAGTAAGCCTGGTCCCCAAAAGACTTATGATGTTCAGCTATATACAGTCCCTCCATGCACTAATAATAGATAATTCATCTTACTACATGAAGCACATCACGTATTTACCTGTTAATCATATATTTATACTCAAAAATGAACCTTTCAAACTTTTTTAAGCAGAAATGTTCCATTCTGAAGCAGATCCTCACTTCATACATAAAATCAAACACAACCCCAGAAGATACCAAAAGCACATGTACCTTGATTCTTTCCCACCTGACCTGCTGGAGCTCCATCTTTCATCACCTGAGTGACTGAAATCCCCACAGCACCCTCTAGTGTGAGGTGATTATACTGCGCATCCATGAGCATAAAAAGGTCTCGCGTCTGACTGAAAAATGTTAATGGGAATGAGAAAGAAATTCTTTAATGTGTAAAACAAACCCAAACCATCATGCTTCCACCATCATGCTTCTTAGTTGCCTGTGCCTGAAGGTCACCTTTGGGTTTTTTATCTCTGGGCATTTAACAGTTGGACTGTTTATGCTGAGACGCTTTTTAAAATTCCACAAACCTTCTTAATGTAATATGATAAATTTCAGCTAGTGTGGAGACGGCCTTATAACCCCTTTCCTGATCAATCTCTTCAGATCACTTCTCTGAGGTTGTGGTTTGTTTCATGTTTTCTTGGCATAATGTAGAGACCAGAAAAACAAACTGCCAGAGTCTGCTTTTATAGACATACTTACACTTTCTGATCATAAACAAACCACAACATGGATTGTTTAAAAAGTGTTTGTAATGTGATATATGTAATGTGTGCTTGTGATCTGTAATGTGCACTTTGAATATGTGAATTTCTCCAATTTGCTCCTCCTGTGGAATATTATGACTGAATTTTATGATTTTTTTTTAATGCATTTAATATTTTTGGATGATGATTTCTGGATTTCTGGGAAACTGCATTGGTGCAAATTGGTACACAAATACTATTAGAAAACCTTATATAAAGATCCAGGGAGAACAAAGTTGTCTATTCATTTAGAGTTTTTGTTTTATATACAGTGTACACATGTAAAAATTATATTTTCACTGAATAGTGAATCTAAAGATGTTTTTCTGTAACTGTGTTGAGAATAAAAATGATTCTGTATTGAGATCAGAAAAGTTTTTCATTTAATTTTTTTGGTTCTTTTGCATTTAAAGACTTGCAGGTGAGAGGAAACTCTGCCTGCTGCATGTTTACAACATTGTGAAAGTGTACATATATATAACAGTGTTGTATGTTGCCTGTTTTTTCCTTTTTATTATTTAGTGCTTTTGTATTATATTCAGTCTGTATGTGACTGCAGAGCTTCAAACTTTACTACAGTATTAATGTCAGCTATTAATGTCATGTGTGTTGGACAAAATAAATAATAATAAAATCCATTCTTTCTTCATTGGTTATATTTATTGCAGTTGTTTTTTAACTAACAACTCTTACATTCTGAAGTGAGCATTAGATTTTACACAGAACACAATCTTCTATAAAGAATTAACTACACAAAATACAGTGATCTTCTTCTTCTTTTTCTTTCGGCTGCTCCCATTAGGGGTCGCCACAGCAGATCATCCATCTCCATACCCCCCTGTCCTCCACATGCCTCTTTCACACCAACTACCTGCATGTCTTCCCTCACCACATCCATGAACCTCCTCCTTGGTCTTCCTCTTTTCCTCCTTCCTGGTGTCTCCATCCTCAGCATTCTCCTACCAATATAACTCATGTCCCTCCTCTGCACATGTCCAAACCATCTCAATCTCACCTCCCTCACCTTGTCTCCAAAACGTCCTACATGCGCTGTCCCTCTAATAAACTCATTTCTAATCCTGTCCATCGTCGTCACTCCCAACGAACATCTCAACATCTTCATCTCTGCTATCTCCAGCTCCACCTCCTGTCTTTTACTCAATGCCACTGTCTCTAAACCATACAACATCTCAGGTCTCACCACAGTCCTATAAACTTTCCCTTTCACTCTCACAGATACTCCACTATCACAAATCACTCCTGCTATCACTCTTCTCCACCCACTCCACCCTGCCTGCACTCTTTTCTTTACTTTCCTAACACACTCTCCATTACTTTGCACTGTTGACCCCAGGTACCTGAACTCCACCACCTTCTCCACCTCTTCTCCCTGCAACCGCACCACTCCACTGCCCTCCCTCTCATTCACACACATGTACTCTGTCTTACTCCTACTGACTTTCATTCCCCTCCTCTCCAGCGCATATCTCCACCTCTCCAGGCTCTTCTCCACCTGCTCCCTACTCTCACCACACATCACAATATCATCCACAAACATCATAGTCCACGGAGACTCCTGTCTAACCTCTTCCGTCAACCTGTCCATCACCACTGCAAACAGGAAAGGGCTCAGGGCCGATCCTTGATGCAGTCCAACCTTCACCTTGAACCAGTCTGTCGTTCCTACTGCACACTTCACTGCTGTCGCACTGTCCTCATACATGTCCTGCACCACCCTCACATACTTCTCTGACACACCAGACTTCCTCATACAATACCACAACTCCTCTCTTGGCACTCTGTCGTACGCTTTCTCTAAATCCACAAATACACAATGCAGCTCCTTCTGTCCTTCTCTATACTTCTCCATCAACATTCTCAAAGCAAATAAGGCATCAGTGGTGCTCTTCCTCGGCATGAAACCATACTGTTGCTCAAAGATTGTCACCTCTTCGCTCAGCCTGGCTTCCACTACTCTTTCCCATAACTTCATGGTGTGACTGATCAACTTAATTCCCCTGTAGTTACTGCAGGTCTGCACATCTCCCTTATGCTTAAAGATCGGTACCAGCACACTCCTTCTCCATTCCTCAGGCAGCTTCCAAAATCTTGTTAAACAATCTGGTTAAAAACTCCACTGCCATCTCTCCTAAACATCTCCATGCTTCTACCGGTATGTCATCTGGTCCAACCGACTTTCCACTCTTCATCCTCTTAATCGCTGCTCTCACTTCCTCCTTACTAATCCTATCCACTTCCTGCTTTACTAACTCCACATCATCCAACCTTCTCTCTCTCTCATTTTCCTCGTTCATCAGCTGCTCAAAATACTCCCTCCACCTTCTCAACACACTCTCCTCACTAGTCAACACATTTCCCTCTCCATCCTTTATTGCTCTAACTTGCAGCACATCCTTCCCAGCTCGGTTCCTCTGCCTGGCCAATCGGTACAAATCCTTTTCTCCTTCCTTAGTGTTCAACCTCTCATACAGCTCCTCGTATGCCTTTTCCTTGGCTTTCGCCACATCCCTCTTTACCTGCTGCCGCATCTCCTTGTACTCCTGCCTACTTTTCTCATCACTCTGTCGATCCCACTTCTGTTTTGTTAACCTCTTTCCCCTTATGCTCTCCTGCACTTCCTCATTCCACCACCACGTCGCTTTGTCTTCCTTTCTATTTCCAGATGTCACACCAAGTACCTTTCTAGCTGTCTCCCTCATCACTCCTGCAGTAGTTTCCCAATCATCCAGCACCTCTTCACCACAGCTCCTGTCTGACCTCTTCCCTGAACCTCACACTACACTCTTCCTCCTTCAGTTTCCACCATCTTATTCTTCTTTCAGTCCTTACACTCCTCCTCTTCTTCTTCGCCTCCAAAACCATCCTACAGACCACCATCCGATGCTGTCTAGCTACACTGTCCCCTGCCAACACCTTACAGTCTCCAATCTCCTTCGGGTTGCATCTCCTACAAAGAACATAATCCACCTGTGTGCACCTTCCTCCACTCTTATAGGTCACCCTATGATCCTCCTTCTTCTTAAAATAAGTGTTCACCACTGCCATTTCCATCCTTTTAGCAAAATCTACCACCATCTGCCCTTCCACATTCCTCTCCTTAAGGCCATACCTACCCATCACCTCCTCATCACCTCTGTTCCCTTCACCTACATGTCCATCTAATTTACTCCAGAATCTTTCCTTCTCCTCCATCTCACAGCCGACTTGTGGAGCATAATCACTGATGACATTTATCATCACGCCTTCAACTTCCAGCTTCACGTTCATCACCCTATCAGAAACTCTCTTCACCTCCACTACACTCTTACTGTACTCTTCCTTCAGAATCACCCCTACACCATTTCTCTTTCCATCCACACCATGGATCCACACCTCCAATGTTCCTGGCCTTACTCCCTTTCCACTTGGTCTCCTGAACACACAACATATCTACCTTTCTCCTCTCCATCATATCAGCTATCTCTCTCCCTTTACCAGTCATAGTGCCAACATTTAAAGTACCAACCCGAACCTCCACTCTCCTACACTTCTCCTTTCCCTGTCGCCTCTGTAGACGTCTTCCTCCTCTCCTTCTCCTCCTTCGGCCAACAGTAGCCCAATTTCCACCGGTACCCTGTTGGCTAACGATACCTGTGGCGGTCGTTGTTAACCCGGGCCTCGACCGATCCGGTATGAAATTCTTAATCGTGACCCGCATATTTGATTTGGCACATGTTTTACGCTGGATGCCCTTCCTAACACAACCCTCCACATTTATCCGGGCTTGGAACCGGCACTAAGAGTGCACTGGCTTGTGCCTCCCTAATGGCTGGGTTACACAAAATACAGTGATATCTTCTAAAAAACAATTGCAGTTGTAGATGAAAAGTGTATGTATGATGGATTACTGACATAAAATTCATAAAAAAAAAAGGAATCATATGTATTTTGAGTGAAGAAACTTTATCAGGTTTAATGCAATTAGTTTCAGCTTTGAACAAGTGGAAAACTCTGAGTCTGAAACACTAAATACATTTGGTGCATAATTAAATACACCCCATTGTTCACAGTTGATCAAAATCTCAGAACTAAAGAACTATAAAACTCACTGCTGATTTTATCCATAAGATACACACAACATCTAAATCTGTATAATATACATGTCTTTTACATTAAATACCGCTCGCGCTGATACTGTCCTGACACGCATCACCCCCCCCCCCCCATGGGTCCTTTTCACTAAAACGTGGTGTCATTCTACAGTTTACAATTCCTACCCGTATTCCGACTAAACAGTCCCTGTTTTGCTCTTAGATAGATATATTAGCTTTGATTAGCTAAATTGCTATCAATAAATCAAACGTGTTAAAGTTTACAACTAGTCCCATTTGTGGAGGAGAAAAATAAATGTTGTTTGTCACGTCCAAACAACATTTTGGCACACGTGACTTTTTTATGCCTGTCTACAAATATGGCTTTTAACAAACAAAACAAACAAAAAATAAAATAAATAAATAATAATAATAATAATATTAATGATTATAACAATAATAATAATAATAATAATAATAAGGAATTAATTCATATGTAACATAATTGATTTAAAAGTTTCAGGTCCACAGTACAGTTATACAGATGCAGTCACGTGATGTAGAAAGTGAAAGTACAGTATTTCTCTGGCAGACATGGAGGCTGCTGTACTGCTCTGGTTTTATCTGCGGCTGTTTGTGATCTTCTGTAACGGTAATGTTCACCATGATTGTATTTAGTAGTGCACTGTTAATACACTGAGTTTTTTTAAGCTGAAAGGCAGTGTAGGATCTGATCTAAGCGAAGAGGATTTTTACTTCATGTGCGTCATATAAACGGAAACAAATAATTGAAGAACTTGTAAATAATAGTTTGCAAAAAAATTTCCAACCAGTCAGAATCAGGATGAAAAATACATGTTTTAATTGCTACATCGATTAAATCCAACAAATGAGTATTGTGGCATTGGTTTTATAAAACTAAACAGTGTGTTTCCGGCCAGACTGTTGTTGTTGTTTTTGAGAACTGCACGTTCCCTGTGTGTTCTGGAGGCTTATAAAGCTTAGAAAGTGTTAAAACTGGTATTGTCTTGGGTTTAGCCCTTCTCTTCCCCTAAAATCTGCCAATTTAACCCCAGCAATTTAAACACTAAAAGGTTTGTGTCAGGTAATTTGTGTTTTTGTTGACTATTTAAAAAGCCATTTAAATATACCCCCCCACACACACACACACACACACACACACACACACACTCCGCACTTACAGGAAATGTGGTTTTGCATGGTTATGTGATGTACAGCTGTGTACTCAATTTTGTTGCCAGTTATTTAGACACTAATTTCTGGATGTTGAGTTATTTTCAGAGCACAGTAAATCTGTACTGATACACAAACTGCACATTAAAACTCTAAATATAGCAAAAATATATATCAATATAACAAAGTTTCATTTCTATAGTATTGCATCTTGAGAAGATACTAAAAAATAGTTGCTGAAATGTGAGGGTGCACTTACTTTTGTGAGATACTGTAAAGTACATCTAGAATACCTGTTGCATGACTGTGGACAAATGTGTAATCAGTAAATCACCATTAAATAACTATCACTATCTGGCCTAACATTAGACAAGTACATATATTTTCAATGTTTTCATTCTTTTATACTATTTATAAGAATATATTCTTTTCATTTGTAATCTTTGGAAAGAATAACAATTTCTTTTATTAAAGAAAATAACACAAATTATGTTTGTGAGTGATTTTAAAAAACAAACAATTTTAAACATTTAGAAGGATTTTATTTTTAAGCAGAACATCATTACCAAAATTACCAATAGTTGCAGCAGCTGTTGATGCTCTTGGAAGCCACCACCATCTTCTCTTAATATGGAGTTTCACTAAATCATGACCCAGCTGCTCCAGGACAATCCTCCTTCCACTCGGTTTTACACTGTTCCAGTTCTTATTTATTTCACTCTATAACACAAAATATATAATAAATTAAGAATATATTATTTAGAACAATTCCTTTGCAGCATATACGGCATTTCTGGAACACCTAGTCTATTATTGCTTTTGATTTCTTTTTGTTTTAAACAGCAACAAGACGATAAGCGTACGTGTGTGTGTGTGTGTGTGTGTGTGTGTGTGTGTGT
>JAAIIK010018741.1:917-12193 GCA_014706435.1 Silurus glanis | reverse complement strand
ACATACATACTTTTTATTACTCACCTTAGACACAAGATCAATGTTAAATCTTCGCCCCTCCTTCAGTAGCGTAGAATACGTTATTTTCTTTTTCACCTCTACTTTCTCTGGGCTTGTTATTGGCTGCTGATCTTTTTGGTTTTCCTTTAACTGGCAGGGCTCATGGCTTTCAGATGTTTGCTCCTTTCCTTCTAAATTCTGTGGGTCAATATCTCCTTCTGTACAAGCATTAAAATCCATGTGTTGGGCTTCTGTATTGCAGCCATTTATCTCCTCAACTGCTGTGAGCAAGCTGTTCATCACAGGAGCCATTGGCTGTTCATCATCCGCAGACTCCTCGCTACAGGTGACAAGACAACAGAAATTAAAAAACCTCTATCGTAATTTTCATTATTCATTATAATACTCCTTTACCAACCATTAGGCATTGTAAAAATGTTTTGTCCATGCTAAGTTTTCAACTGATACAGCATTCTACATTATGCAATATAATATTTGAAAATACATGGCATCTTTGCTAATCTATATATATAAAGCTCAAATACCACTGACTGACTCACTCACTCATCACGAAATCTCAAAAACCACTGAACGGATTGCAATGAAATTTGGAACATACCTTCCTCTTGGGTCTTAGGTGCTCACTAAGAAAGGGTTTTGAAAAATTCGCCCTGGATCGCGGCTAACTCGCGAAAAACGCGATTTCTCACGCATTGTAAATTCTTCGAAATAACATTATGGATCCTAATGAAACTTAGTACATTGTTTCTTATTAGATGTTAGATACACGATAAAAATTATTTTAAAAGTAGTTTGCCCTGTATCGGTACTACAAAGGGGTAGTACGTTATTTGTTGACGTTACGTTCTGATCTCTGATCATCCAGTCCTGCTCAGTGCTTACTGCTTATTGCCATATTGCTTAGCGTTCTGCCTTCCGTAGCGAAGCACGGGTACTTTCAGCTAGTTATATATAAACATGTTTACTAGCTAGCCTTTTGATTCTTGAGATATTAATACATAGTACTTCCATCCCACTGATATTATCATACTGATAATTGGTAATGAGGTAATGAAGTAATTATGAGCCTCGATAAAATAAATCATTATCTTAGTATATTATATAAGTGAAACATTTAGATCTAATAATTGGACCACTTTTTGTTTGCTCATGGCATGCATTCATTGTGTGCAAGTTTATGCAATGTCAACATTTATTTCGGTCAAGAGTTGCATTACTTGTCTTATATTAATGATGGTCTTTCAGCACATTCCAAAGATTCTCTCTGGGGTTATGGCCTGGGCAATCCATGTGTAAAATCCATGTGTAAAATTAACCAATGTGTAGAAAAAAGTTAAAAGTGATACTGGTAGACTGATGGAGTATGAACAGCACCCTGATCAGACTAAACAGTCTAATGAACTAAGCTTGGTGAATGTATCTTGAAAGCCTTTAAATTTGAAAATCACCAGTTTGTATGTATCTCCAAGGGCCAATTTTGGTCAATTTGAGATTCAGTAACGATAAACTGAAAGTCCTATCAGTTATAACAATAAACTTAAGTCACAACCACAGAGTGTTGCATTTGCCAAAATAATGATTCACATGAAGGGTTTTAGTTGATGAAGCCATCTCTCATAAAGAACTGGTAACCACTCTAAAGGTTAGTCAGCAAGCTAGTCCTGTCCACTGCTAGCAACATATTTTCCAAGACTAAAAAAAGAACAAATATTTGTGCAAGCAGAAGCAATTGAGATAATATGCAGCTCCTTTGTATGCAGAATGATTTTACTTGACCACACAGATTTCTCCTCTTTTTGCTCACAGAGGAAGCAGGAGTAAAAAAGGCAGAACTGCAATAGGTTGACTTTATAACAGCGGAAGATTGACACCATTCTGTAGAGTTCAACCTGCGTTTGTCTTTGAACAGCTGCTAAAAAGACTCTGGTTAGCATGGGATGCTGGCTCTGTAGAAGGACAAAGGAATCATTACTAGACTAGATTACTAGACATGACTAGAGCCACTGACTGGCTTTCTTGGATATGGCTGTCCACCTAGCAAAGAATTACCTGCAGGCTTGGCTATATGCAGAACTCTCTGCCAGAACCCAAATACAAAAATATTTGGTTCAAGTTAAACTTAAGTCTATGCTTGAAAAGAGAGTAACTGAGAAGTAGTACAGCCATTGGATCAGCCATAGGAAAATTAAACTGACAGCTGAGTCCATTTTTCTGTTGTTTAAAATACCACATACCAGTTCTTGTGGCTCACTGACTATCCTTGTAGGTTTGTACATTTTTGGATGTCATCAAGCACAGATTGCTCGCACTGAAAATGCAATGTGAATGAGACAGAGCCTAGCAAACAGGCTTTTTGCTAAATAAAAGCTATTGTGTATAAGCATTTCAATGATCCAAGACTTTTTGATGATGGTGCTGGCCACATTATTATCAAAACCACTGTTCTCGGATAGAAGGTATCTCACCAGTCCACCCTTTATTTGAAAAATAGATTTATTTATTTATTTAAATAGAGTGAATAGATAAGGCAGGAGGAAAAAACTACCTGGCATAATCGAATATTACTATTGAGGGACAGCACAGAGGGCTATGTCCCATAGTGAGATCATTCGTGCAATCAGAAGAATCTAAATTCTTTTTGATGAATAATGACACAAAGTCTTACAAGAAAATGTTAGACTACTGCGATCAAAAACTGCATAATCACTCACAAGGTTCATTTTGGAGATGAATTTATATACATATAATCAAGGAATGATACAATGATAATTTGAACAAAGTGTTTTAAAACATTATAACTGCTGCATTATAAATATATATAGAATACATTGTAGAAAAGTGTCCACAACTGCATTGGTCAGATGCTGCATTTCGAAGAAAAGAATTAAGATCAGGATATCAAAAACATTATGAGAGAAAAAAAAAGCAATACCTGACATAAGAGAATACTTCCAGATTTGAGATGGAAGAGTCTACAGAACTGAGAAATACAACTTCTTCTCCATTCTCGATTTGATCGCTACATTCCTGTACGGAGTTGGTACTTGGAGTTTCTTGCTGCGCCTAAAGACAACAAACCAAAACAGTATCAGCTGCTAATCAAACCCTTCAAGCTAACCTGGAGCTTAGACACTACCTGAAGAATATGTTTCTGCTAAAGTTTAATTTATTTATTTTTATCTTTTAACAATGGACATTGTCTCAAGTAAAGAATAAAAACCTTGTACTCCTCAATCCACAACAGCAGACTGTTGAATGTAAAGCTGGCCCAATTTCCAGCATAGTAGCTCCTCCTGTAATAGATAAAAGACCACCACATTAGATTTTATTGCATAAACACTAATAAAAACAAACAGTGCTTTTCATGTTCTTGATAAAAAAAAGTTGTGTTCTTCCATTATAATATCACAACAGTTGATTTGTGATATTATACAAACAATAAACTACAGATATGAACAAATAAATTACAGATATGAACAATGTGCCGCTCACACAAAAAAAGAACCCACAATTTGTCTGCAATAAATTGAAACTGACAAAGAATTTGCTGTCCATTATTGTTTCCATAGTTATCAAAAAATTAACTTTGCTTTTGATTTAATTAAATAAAATAAAAAAAAAAATAGCATTGACACATTTGTTGGTACTTTTAGAAAAAAACTATTTTATAATTTGATAATAGTGATGTTTTATACTAATCTTTTTTTTTTAAATTGGTATTACACACATCTTCATTCTTGTAGTCACTCTGCATTTTTGGTATTATTGTGTACACCACAGTGAACATGGACCTAAGAAAATAAATTAAGTTGCTATAGCTATGAACATGGTCCATTCAGCCAATGTCCATAACTATTTACATAAGCATTTACCTGAATTTATACTGGACTGGATTAATACCGAATTATAAAAAAAAAAAAGAAAAAAAAAAAGAAAAAAAAAACCCATTGCTCTTCAGATTTACATGAGAAATTTTTTAAGAGCAGGCTCCTGAGCAATTATACTATATACATACTGTTCAATATTTTATGTTTTAAAAACTAGAACTTAAAATCAATCTATTGTAAAGTAAACACAGTGAAAAAAATTATAATATTCAACTACCACACATTAATATTTGATTTGATACACACACACACTTCACTCTCCTGCCATCTGGAAAGAGGTACAGAAGCATTTGGGCCCTTACATCCAGACTATGTAATAGTTTCTTTCCAAAAGCCATGAGACTCTCTACACAAACTACATGAAGGGACTAGTCTGACACACACACACGCACACACGCACACACATCAATGGCAAAAAACAACACAAAACTGTTTAGACAAAATTGCTGTTTGCACACTTGTTGAAAGTAACAAGTTGAACCTTTCAAGATGGCGAAAAAAGGCAGCATCGGCACAACTCTTAACATCTGGCAGTTCAGTACAGTCACTATTTCACCAGTTTTTACAAACCCAAAAGGTTTTTTGGAGATCTTAGTTGGAGGAGCAGTTGCTCTGTATGGAACATGGAGGAGACGCAGACGGGGAAGCGTGCCATGCACTAGCAAAGCTACAACAGCGGGGATTTAGAACTGTGCTCTCATCGATTTACTTTGCGAATCTCAACTCATTGCTGAAACAGAATGGACTTCTTGCTTCTTCTTAACAAAACAAAGACTCTGCAAGCAATTTTCAAGAAGTTACACGGATTCTCAGTAGTATTGAGATTAGGACTTTAACTGGGCCACTGTAGGACATTTATCTTTTTGTTCTTGAGCACCTACAATGTTGCTTTGGCCCAGTTCTTGAAATCATTGTCTTGCTGTAAAGTGAATTTCCTCTCAAACTGTAGGAGTGTCTACAGGCATGAGAAGTGTTCGGTTGGCACCATACATACACTTTGAGTTGTGGCAAAAAAGCTCTATATTGGTCTCACATCTGACCACAAAACAAGAGAGAGACAATTTCTTGAATATTTATTAAACTGTGCTCACTGGGATATGCATACATTCAGATATTATTTTGTTCCCACCCTTTTCCAGATCTATGCTTCGACTACTTATGCAAGCAAGATATTTCATTTTTTTTTATAAAAATATTTTCCAACAAAAACAGTCACCTTAAAATATCTGACAGACTGACATTTCTCATAGGTCTGCAAACATTTACAAAGCAGTGTATATTTCAGCTGTCAACGATTTTTTTTACCACTTAACCGATGCAAAGCACACAAAAAAGAAATTGCTAAAATATCTTGAATTGCGTTCAGAACTGTTTAGTGGTTTATTAAAACCTGGAACGATATTGGCAAACTGACAAATTTACAGTAGAAATGGGCAAAAAAAAAAAATCTTCATCAGACTTTTTTTTTTTTTTTTTTTTTTTTACAGAGGTCAATACAATATCTTGACCAAAAATGATGAACTCTGATTTAAAAAAAAAAAAAAAAAATAAATAAAAAATAAAAAACCAGGGGAAAAAAGTGTATGTTGTTTGAATGAAGTTACCATCATTCATTTGTTACCTTCCTGCCATGGCCCAGCAAATGATACAACCCTGTGAAATCCAGTGCTTAGGATGAGGGAGCATGAAATATGCCCATCCATACTGCTTATGGTATGAAGTTCCACAGGTTAAATAAGTCCTAAGTTCTCCAACTTGGTGGTGAGTTTGTAGAAAATTATAGTGCTGAGATATAATCATGGGAAAAAAACCTTGTAAAGCTTGAAGTTGAAGGGGTGATGATAAATTTAATTAGTGATTATGCTCCACAAGGAAAAATTCTGGAGTGAGTTAAATGAAGTGCAGACTTTAATGGGCATGTTGGTGAAAGGAACAGAGGTGATGAGAAGATGATGGATAGGTATGGCCTTAGGGAGAGGAATGTGGAAGGGCAGATGGTGGTAGATTTTGCTAAAATTATGGCAATGGCAGTGGTGAACACTTATTTTAAAAAGGAGGAGGAGCATAGGGTGACGTATAAGAGTGGAGGAAGGTGCACACAGGTGGACAACATTCTATGTAAGAGATGCAACCTGAAGGAGATCTGTATGAGAAATTGGACACTAAGGAAGGAGGAAATTATATGTTCTGATTGGCCAGGCAGAGGGACCGAGCTGGGAAGGATGTGCTGCAAGTTAGAGCAATAAAGGATGGAGATGGAAATGTGTTGACTAGTGAGGGGAGTGTGTTGAGAAGATAGAGGGAGTATTTTGAGAAGCAGATGAATGAGGAAAATGAAAGCAAGAAGATCTGATGTGGAGATGCTGAAGCAGGAAGTGGATAGGATTAGTAAGGAGGAAGTGAGAGCAGCGATTAAGAGGATGAAGAGTGGAAAGTCGGTTGGACCAGATGACATACCAGTAGAAGTGTGGAGATGTTTACAAGAGATTCTGGAAGGTGAGAGGATGCCTAAGGAATGGAGAAGGGGTGTGCTGGTACTAATTTTTAAGAATAAGGATTATATGCAGAACTGCAATAACTATATGAGAATAAAATTGATCAGTCACACCATTAAGTTATGGGAAAGAGTAGTGGAAGCCTGGCTGAGGAAAGAGCTGACCATCTGTGAGTATGGTTTCATGCTGAGGAAGAGCACAACAGATGCATTATTTGCTTTGAGAATTTGATGGAGAAGTATACAGAAGGTCAGATGGAGTTGCATTGTGAGTTTGTGGATTTAGAGAAAGCATATGACAGGGTGCCAAAAGAAGAGTTTGCTATTGTATGAGGAAGTCAGGTGTGTCAGAGAAGTATGTGAGGGTGGTGCAGGACATGTATGGGGACAGTGTGACAGCAGTGAAGTGTGCAGTAGGAACGACAGACTGGTTGAAGGCGGAGGTGAAACTGCATCAAGGATCGGCTCTAAGCCCTTTCCTGTTTGCAGTGGTGATGGACAGGTTGACAGACGAGGTCAGACAGAAGTCTCCATGGACTATGATGTTTTTGGATGATATTGTGATTTGTGGTGAGAGTAGATGCAGGTTGAGAAGAGCCTGGAGAGCTGGAGGGAAGGGGAATGAAAGTGCTGGAGAGAAGGGGAATGAAAGTCAGTAGGAGTAAGACAGAGTACATGTGTGTGAAAGAGAGGGAGAGTGCAGATAGGGTGGAGTAAATGGAGAAGAGTGGCAGGAGTGATTTGTGATAGAAGGGTTTATAGGACTGTGGTGAGACCTGCTATGGTGTATGGTTTAGAGACAGTGGCACTGAATAAAAGACAGGAGGCGGAGCTGGAGGTAGCAGAGCTGAAAATTAGAAACGAGGTCATTAGAGGGACAGCACATGTAGGACATGAGACAAGGTGAGGGAGGATAGATTGAGATAGAGTGGACATGTGCAGGGGAGGGACATGGGGTATATTGGTGGAAGAATACAGAGGATAGAGCCACCAGGAAGGAGGAAAAGAGAAAGACCATCGAAGAGGTTTATAGATGTAGTGAGGGAAGACATGCAGGTAGTTGGCTTGAAAGAGGCAGATGGAGGGGACAGGGGGGGTATGGAAATGGAAGATCTGCTGTGGTGACCCCTGACCCCTGGCCAAAAGTAGTAGTAGTATTTGGGAACACATGTCACACATGTGACTGTGGTTCTATGAAACCCCAGACAATCAAATAATTTTTTTCACTGATGGCCTATGCCAGTGTTGCAGAACATGGCTATATGATGACAACATTTACTGACTGCTGTGTCATTCGTAACTTTGTTGGAACATTTGGCCAACAAGCTCATATACAAAAGAAGGCATCCACAGATTCAGTTTCACACAGCCTTTGGCAGTTAAATTGGTTTATGGAACAATAATGTGTAAGTGCCAACTTACCTGTCTAAGTGCAGAACTCTCTGTCCCACTCGTGAGCATGCAGCAGCAATGACAGACTCAGTAAGGCCTAGAAATAAATGAAGATGTCACTGAGCCTTAGCGGATTTCCAAATTACTCTACTTTTGGGCAAAAAAAGTCACAAAATTAGATTTTTTTTATTTAATATTTATTTGAGGAAAAAAAGACCATCTAAATAAAATGTGATATTCTCTTCACCTGAGAGAAAAACTCCACACATTTGGGCAATTGATTGGAACATTGATTATGAGTTCATAGTTAACACCTCAATCTAAAACCATGAACAGAGGGGCCCCTGTGTCATTTGTCACAGTTGTTCCGAAAGGGAGTAACTTGAACAAGAGGTAGACTTATAATTGGCAGGTCAGATCAATCTCGCTTTATGGAGACTATGTCGTACCCTCTAAACCAGGGGTGTCAAACTCAAATTCACAGTGGGCCAAAATTAAAAACTGGGACGAAGTCACAGGCCAAACTCAAATTTTTTTTTAAAAATTGACTGCAATGGTGCATGTTTTCCCTTCTCTCCAGATATGTAATGTTAAACCTTTTCATATGGAAACAAACTTTAGTTTTGCATAAACATTGAATCTGGGACAACCAAAGTTTAATATTATAAACACATGAGAAATTAAATTTGAAATAAAACACACATCAGTGGTATTCGTTTCTTATTATGTCTCTCTCTCTATCTGTAGCCTTTTAAATTCCTTTTTAATGTAAATCTTTTTTCACAGGCCAACAAAAAACAACCAAAAATAATAATAATTTCCTTTAATTAAAAAAAATCAATCTTTCAACTATTAACAGTCCATGCCTTAGAGTAGAAATAGTGCATAAAGACAACATTCATTCAAGCTCAGTTTTTACACTCTGATTTACACTGATGCACATTGGTTCAAACCAGATACCTGGCATCTCTTCTTAGATGCAAGTGTCTTCTTAGATGCAATGTCTAGGTTTAGGCTCTGAGCTGAGGAAATACTCAGGATTGAGTGAAGGTGTTCATCAGTGAGACTCCTGAGTGGGGTTTTGTTAATCTTCATTAAAGAGCTGCTGCCGAACATAGAGAGCGTTTGAGCAGCTTGGGCACGGAGTTGGAGCAGTGTGTCGGGGAGGAAACATGGAAACTGTACAGCACACACAGAGTCGTACTTTGACTTGAGCGTGTCTCTATACTGGAGTTCAATCAGCTCCCAAACGGATTACTGAGCAGTTCAAATCTGCATTTATGGGCTTCAAAGTAGGTAAATCGCAGGGTAAATTCAGCGCTGAGTACGCAGAGTTTTTCAGCGGTCTCGACTGACGCGCCCGCGCACTAACAAAGCATTCTGGGATTTGTAGTATTACCGGTGTATGCGCTATATACTCATTTGATATGATCTCGCGGGCCAAATATAATATAATACCAAATCTGGCCCGCGGGCCAGAGTTTGACACCCCTGCTCTAAACTCATAAAGGATGTTAAATTGTGGTGGAAATTTTCCGCCAGGTTAAAAAAACTTTCTTTCGGCTTCTCCCATTAGGGGTCGCCACAGCGGATCAGCCGCATGTTTGATTTGGCACGTTTTTACGCTGCATGCCCTTCCTAACGCAACCCTCCCCATTTATCCGGGCTTGGGACCGGCACTAAGAGTGGTTGGGGTTGGTTCCCTGACCGGGGATTGAACCCGGGCCGCAGCGGTGAGTGCGCCGCATCCTAACCATTATTTTTATTTAATAGTTGGGGGAATGTTGTTTTGTTTCACTGTGCACTGCTCTGTATATGGTTGCAATGACAAAGTAGTGTTTATGTTATAATATATAACATAATAATGTATAATATTCTATAATATATAACATTTTTTGTTATGATTAAAATTTTTTGTATACAGTCAACCCCCGATAATCCGCGGCTCGGAAAATTTGCAGATTCTCATTTGGAACCTAACTAACAGCAAGTTGCGGTTTATCTAAAAATGTGCAGGAATCTGCAGCGGGACCAAATGTTCAGGAACGTTAGGAATAACATTTTAAACTATGTTTTCAAATCATAGCACCACCAAGCTACCACTGTTGGGCCCTTAGCCGTCGACTTCTCCAGTTGTAAGTCGCTCTGGATAAGGGTGTCTGCCAAATACAATAAATGTACCATAAATGTAAAAAACAAAAAATAAATGGTTCTGTAGTTTGACGGCAATTGTCATGCACTCTAATTCCTTCAGCTTATCAGGAGTGCCACCTCTTTGTAAACAGCATCATTTTGTGGGGCCTTGCAAACCTTTAATACTAGTGTGAATTTTTCTACAATATTCACTCATCATGGTGGTAAAATAGGGCATTCTAAGTCAATCTAATGCAATATTTAGTCTCTCAATCAGTAGAATATGTGATTAATACACGGTCATGCGTGAAAAAAATACTCTCCATTTACTGTGAACCCGGTATAAACTTGGAAAATACTGTGATATAAATTTTTAGTCATACTGCCTAGCACTACAATAAAGCCACGTTGACACACCCCCATGGGTGTTGGTAAGCAACTGCCTCTATTTGCTAGCGCATAAAAACAGAGGATTCGGTAGAATCTTTTCAAGAATTTGTTGTATTATGTAGCAGCAGGGTCCTGGAGAAACGCTGTCTCGTTTCACTGTGAAATGACAATAAAAGATTCTTGACATGACTTGAATTTACAATCATGCTCGATATGGGGGTAATCAATGAGTCCCATAGTAACTGGGTCTCATTGAATGCCCAGTTACTCCAAGAGCTGAAGCCAATGGTTAGTTCCAGTTGTGTAATGACTAGAAAACTGGATTTGATAAGAAAAGGTACTAACAGAAACCTATCTCCGAAGAAAAATCTACTCTGTACTCAATTCATGACTCCTCCTTTTGGGTTTTGCATGTCACAAAAAGATGCTCAGGTTAGAAATATAATGAATTTCCTGGATAAACAACTGCACATTTTTGACCATAGTACAGATTTAGAAGGGAATTAATAATAATCTCATTTTTCAATCTCTTTTAAGTCTGGTTCCTCTCATTGCTTCTCATGGGAGTCTTCCTTGCCACTGCTTTCAATCTCGCCAACAGTTTTTTTTTCCAGCCTAATCATGGTCACCTTTTTTGGAACTGACACCTTTGTGGACTACATATTAAGAGGTCCAATGAACAGATACTAAATGAAAATTCAACATTTGAAATCAACCACAGACCTTTATCTCTTATATTTCTAATAAAATAAAGAAAAAGGTATACACCTGGCCATTAACCTGCTTATTAACTGGTAAATAACCTCTATACCATGTACATGTAGTAAAATTTACATTAAAGATGGTTGCATCTTTAATGTAAATGTTACTATATATACATATATATACATACACATACATACATATATATATATACATACATACATTTTATATATATATATATATATATATATATATAT
>JAAIIK010018740.1:34782-48429 GCA_014706435.1 Silurus glanis | reverse complement strand
TTATTATTATTATTATTATTATTATTATTATTATTATTATTATTATTGTTATTGTTATTATTATTATTATTATTGTAGAGACTGCACATTTTGAGAAGTTTGAATCATTAAAATTGATGTTGCATAAGTTTACACACCCCTAATAATCTACCTCTTTACTAACAGCCTTCTCAAGAACATTTTGACCTTCATCTAGTCATTTCATCCCACTCGGATCTTCCTAACAGTGAGGGTCTTCTCCTGCACATGGCCACCTTCACCTCATTCCACCAGCTTTTGATAGCATTTGGATCTTATTGGATCATTCAAAAAAATTCTTCTCTTCTTCTCTTCTTCTCCTAAAGCCATTCATAGGTCTTTTCAATCTTCAGCTAAGGATCCATCCATGTATACTAGCAGAGAAACGCTTCACCGTGGAGTTCTTCGGGTGTCTCTGGGTGTGAATCACGCCCAGAAAGTTCTTAATGGGTCTCTTCAGACCATCATAACTTTTTGCCACGTGGTTTTGGGTAAATCTGAGCTCAGGTGGTTTCTTTTCTTCACAAAGATCTTCTATGTAGCTGCCCCACCCTACAGCCCATTGCGCTTGCCGTAGGTCCCTCAGCAGCCTCTCTGATCAGTTTTCTTCTCGTCCTTTCGCCAGGTATCGATGGACGACCGGTCGAATCGCCGAGATCCCTGAGGAATTTCAGGAATGGGGCAGGAGGCGGCCGTGAATAAATGCATGAAGTGGTGTGTCCTGTTTATCTCAGAACATCAGAAAAACCAGAACATCAGCAACAACATCTGGTCACCTGGTCATTATAAAGAAGAACATTTACATCATAATACAAGAAATAGAGTTTCACAATAATTAGAGTTTCTTTTGTGGGAAATCATTTCTCTTTTATTAGTGAACAGAAAGATTTCTGTGCTTGATTTTAATTCAAATAAGAAAAATAAAGGCCATGCGTTCTAATTTCTTTCTTTCTCATTTCTTGGTAAAAACGACTTCCTGTTTCTGTGTTTATTCCCCGTAAGAGCATGTTCTAGACGCATGGATGCTTCACTCAAACTCAAACATCTCTGTGTTTAATTACACATAAGTGTACACACTGGAGAAGGAGGCTGTCGGATCTGCAAATTAATCGTCCAACACCACGTAGTGACCCTGAACAAAATGCTATCAGAAGCTGTTGGAATGAGGTGAAGGTGGCCATGTGCAGATCCGAGTGGGATGAAATGACTAGATGAAGGTCAAAAAGGTCTGCAACTTAATCGTCCAACACAACGTAGTGACCCTGAACCTGAAGTCAGTATTATTGATAGACAACTTGAGGGGGCAGGACGTCTGCATGGCTACCAAATGATGCATGAAAGATGGCGTACGAATGGTTTGAAACAGAGCTACTCCGGTTTATGTGGGTTTCTGATCGAAGTAAAAGCGAACGCGATCATCCACGATGCCGTTTGTAGAACAGAAATCCTGATCGCGAGAAACCAACTCCTTATGTCGAGGTCACGAGAAAATGAAGTCGTGATCACAAGAAAACAAAAAATAAATAAATATTATAATTCATGTCCTTTTGGGACTTCTGTAAAATAATTCTTTGATTTTTTTCATTAGACATGGAAGAATTGGGCTTTTGTTGTTGTCGAGCCGCTAGAGGGCAGAAGAGGCGTCGGTGAGAAAGCGCTGGTGTTTACGTCACCGCAGAAGAAGCGCTCAGGTGTCCCGGCTGTCCCCCTGAATCGGGAAGTCAGTCATATGACAACAAACCGTTGTAAAGTCGAAAAGCTCAAGTTTCCGATTTAATCTGTAAATAAAATAAAAATAAAACGTCCGAGACCGCAGTGAGTATCAGCTGTTCTTCATATCGCTTCATCTCTCTGATCGACAACGATTTTTTATTTAAACTTTCAATAAACGAACAGGAGTCCCGGATGTACTGTTCAATAAATATTCAATCATTTAATTAAAATACACTAAAACTGTTTATAAACATTAGATTAAACTCGGAATGATTTTCTGTATTTGCTGGTTTTACTCGAGTTCTTGGCGATATGACCGGAATATCGGATCGCGATTTGTTTACGGTTTTTACTGTTACCGAGAAAATAACGGATACATTTCAGGGTTCTATTAATAAAAATGTTAATAAATCCAAATAAAAACACCGATTTTAATGTTTTTCTGACAAAAATGTATCGCATTTTAAATATTTCTTAAATGACATCCTTAAGAAAAAAAATCTTTTTTAGTTCATTTCTCAACGCTATTAATTTAATCGAGTGAGAAATGTGTATGTTTAATTTATAAAAATGAGTTACTTTATATATTTATATAAACAATTATAAATCTTTACATCTAAATGTTAATATGGAGAAATTAGAATTATTTAATTATTTTTAGATAAAAAAGAAAAATGTGGCAGATTTTTTTTATATTAAATATTTCTTCTGCTTTTTTTTCCCCTAAAAATGTAATTTATTTAAAATTGTATTATTTTTTTTTTTTCTATTTTCAACTTAATTCTGATTAGGTTTTTTTTATTTTATTTTTATTTCTATTTTTTGTTCCATTTTTGACTCAAAACAGGGAAAGGTTTAAACTTCAGTCCAAATTTTTAATAAACATAAATTTTGATAATAAAAAGAAAAAACTAATAAAACACTAAAAAGTTTCTGTCACCTATATACAATATTGAAATAAAAGAAAATATATCAAAATATATATAATTTTTATGCACAATGGATCGTTACACATTTATATTTATGGATAAATTGCACATTTGGTTATTTATTAATACAGAAATCAAAGTTTTTATTTGTTTGTTTGTTTGTGATGTAATTGAATTATTTATTTAGTATATCTGTGTATTCTTTGATTTATACGGTATTTATCTCTTTGTTTTTTTATATTTATTTATGCAGTATTTTTAAACGCAGTCGTTATATTTCTGTTTATTCTCCCAGGGTTTTTTTTTTACCTGTACATTAGGGCTGAAATGATTCCTCCAGTAAATCAAGTGATTCGAATACAAAAAAAGAATTTGTATATACAACATTATTATTTGCCTCAATGCTTCGTTTAGTCCATTCAATTCCAGCGCTGTGTTTCCCGACGGACCATTATTACTGACGCACCACCCGCTAAACTCTGGAGAACAGAAGACGCTGCAGAATGAAAAATGGAGGAACGGAGAGAAAACAGCGAGGGGACGAGGAGAAGATTCAGAATAAAGAACACAACAGAAAGTTTCTGAAGTTTGGGATTATTTCAAACTAAAACACTAAGAAACACTGAACAGTGCGGTTCCTGTTTTACAGTCATTAAAAATAGATTTATATATTTATATTAATGATTTTTTTAGATTTATATTTGCATTCTGATGTAATGTGGGAATTAAATGCATGAAATGGGTTTAGTTTTCACAGATATTCTTGTGTGAAATGTGCAAAATTTTAGTATTTAAAAAAAAAAAGGAAACAAATCACGTGTTTATTTTAAGAGCCGTGTTTTAATTTCTCTTGTATATTTAGTGTTGATCTTTAATAAAGACAAAACAAGTTCTTCTTATCCGATGACTGGTTGGAATGATTGGGACTCGATTACTAATTACTATTACTCCATTTTTCATTCTGCAGCGTCTTCTGTGTCCCTGTCCTGCTTCCTGGTGCGTCAGTAATAATGGTCCGTGAGGAAACGCAGTGATCCGTGTGGAGTTAAATGGACTAAACGAAGCATTGAGGCAAATAATTTGATTGTAACCGAATACCTCGAGGAATCGTTTCAGCCCTCGTTATTAATATGTGATGATGATGATGATGTTTACTGCTGAAGAACTAATCGGTGTCGTTGTTGTTGCTGGTGTTTGAGACAGGAGCATGGAGAATGATGAACTTTCGTCAGAGGATGGGATGGATCGGAGTGGTCGCGTACCTGCTGCTTAGCCTCGCTGCACTTTATTACATGTTCGAGATCAATCAGACGTACAACCGTCTGGCGCTGGACCACGTGGAGAAGAGCGCTGGGACACGCCCCCCTGTGCCCCGCCCTCCCGCACCTGTAGACTCCGCCCCTCCGTCCTCCTGGATGCAGAGCGTGAAGTCTCGGCTCCTCCTGCTGCCCTTCTGGTTGTGGGCCTCCATCTTTCTCATCCCGTACCTGCAGGTCTTCCTCTTCCTCTACTCCTGCACCAGAAACGACCCCAAAACCGTGGGCTACTGCATCCTGCCCATCTGCCTCGCCCTGCTCTGTAACAGACATGCCTCCTTCACCAAGGCCTCCAATCAGATCAGCAGGTTCCAGCTCATTGACACGTGATGTGGGCGGGGCTTCAGCGTTGCTCGTTCACCGGACCAATAAAAAACACGGAACGAGTGACGATTTCTACGATTTCTTCTCCTTACAGCTTTCTGTACATCTTTCTACTTTATCTTCTTCTGGAAATAAATCTGTTCTCTAAAACCATGATGATGATGATGATGATGATGATTTTAATTTAACAGCCTGGGAAAAAAATGAAATACATGAATATAATTTTTAATATATATATATAAAAAACACTATGGTCTTTTGCGTGTGTTTGTTAATTTTTGTGGGCTGCTTTAATTTATTTGTATTTTATTTAAAAAATATGTAAATGATAAAATACACCTAAAGGAATAAATCTAACATAAATCTTATCATAAATATAACAAATGTAAAAAACAATTATTTTAATAAATAATTTATAAAACAAACTATTACGTAAACATGTAAAAAATGAGAAATCTGAATATTTTATTTAAATTGTTTTCTTTTTTGACGTCTCCCATTAGGGGGCGCCACAGCGCATCATCCGTCTCCATACCCCCCTGTCCTTTACATCTGCCTCTTTCACACCAACTACCTGCATGTCTTCCCTCACCACATCCATAAACCTCCTCATTGGTCTTCCTCTTTTCCTCCTTCCTGGTGGCTCCATCCTCAGCATTCTCCTACTGATATACCCCATGTCCCTCCTCTGCATATGTCCAAACCATCTCAATCTCGCCTCCCTCACCTTGTCTCCAAAACGTCCCACATGCGCTGTCCCTCTAATAAACTCATTTCTAATCCTGTCCATCGTCATCACTCCCAATGAACATCTCAACATCTTCAGCTCTGCTACCTCCAGCTCCACCTCCTGTCTTTTACTCAATGCCACTGTCTCTAAACCAGGGGGTGTCAAACTCATTTTCACTGAGGGCCACATCAGTATAATGGTTGCCCTCAGAAGGGCCAGATGTAACTTTGAGGCAGTATAAATGTAGCTAAATGTAATATAAAATAAATGCAACTACTACTTAATGTTAAATAACTGGATTTTTATTATTCAACTTACAAATATTACATATATATTTGCATAAATGTAAAAAGAAATGTTTGCTTGTTGCTCTGTTAACATAAATAACATAAAACAAACATAAATCCTTTTCATTTGTCAGCTTATGAAACCCACATTTCCCCTTCGGGAACTCGAGCTGAACAACATGGAGGTTGCCATCAGTGATGCGTGATCTGTGCTTGGTCTTGTTTAGATTCAAGATTGAAAACATCTGCTCGCACAGATAGGTGCTCCCAAACATAGACAGAACACGGGCAGCATGAAGTCGAAGCTGTGGCATCAAACCAGGGGGCAGTTGACGGTAAAAGTTCTGGATTGTAGCATCCTGGAGCTTTGCTCTCAGGCCACTATCGTTTTGAAGCTCTATTAACTCCATCTGAAGATGTTGGTGGTGAAAGGATTGGCAAAGACGGCAAAGCCTGTCCTCTAAAGTCAGAGAAGCGCCGATCAAACTCATTCATTAACCGGCTCAGTCTGGTAGCTAGCTGAGTACATGAAAAAGTACCAGGAAATGCGGCTGAGATGCTCTGACAAACAGGAAAGTAGGCAAGATTGTCCTGTTTCACTTGGTACATCCACAGATTAAGTTTATCCACATCTGCGTGATGACTTGTTTGCGTCCCTGCAGCTTCTGATTCAGTTGGGCGAGATATTCAGTTATGTCACACAACATAGCAACAGTCACACAGCCAGTTTGGATCTGACAGTTCAGACAAGGGTTTTCCTTTACTTTGCATGAAAAGAGCAACATCTTCCCTAAGCTCAAAAAATCGTTTGAGGACTTTGCTCCTACTCAGCCACCGTACTTCTGTATGGTACGGCACGTCGCCGTGCTCCGAGCCCATCTCCTGCAAGAACAGCTGGAACTGACGATGAGTTCACTGTTTTCATGACTGTGGTCACTATATCATTCATCCCCAGCACCTCCCAACACAAAGCTTCTTGATGGATAATGCAATGATACGTTATCAGAGGCGGTCACAGTTACTTTTTTGCATTTTCTCCTTCATTAGTCCAACAAAGACCGCTTTTCCTCCACACATTGCAGGTGCACCGTCTGTAGTAATCCCACCAACTTTTCCCAGGGCAATGCATTTTTACTTACGGACTTCTCCACCGCATCAAAAATGTCCCGTCCTGTTGTGGTTCCATGTATGGCAGCTACATCCAACAGCTCCTCAGTGACAGAAAGGTCCGACTTGACGTCTCTAATAAAAATGGATAGCTGCTCTGTATCCATGTTGTCTGAGCTTTCATCAAGAGCTAATGAAAAAGCTATGTAGCTGCGTGTCTCTTCGGCCAGCTGTGTTGCCAGGTTTCCTGCTAGTTCCTTAACTCGGTCCACGATGGTGTTTCTTGATAAACTGACATTTTTTAAAAGTCTGTATCTGGTCGGGACACATCTTCTCACAGATCTTCAGCATGCACTGCTTCAAAAAATGTACCCCCTGAAAAAGACTTTGCAGTGTAGGTAATTACTTCAGCCACAATAAAGCTAGCTTTCACTGCCGCATTGTTTTTGGTTGTGGCTCTCTTGAACACATCCTGCTGCTATCGCAATTTGCCTTTTAGTTCTTGCACCATTTGTTGTTTTTCTTGAAGGCTCACTTTCGCATACTTAGCTCCATGTTTGGTGTCAAAATGCCGACGTAGATTGTACTCTTCGACAACCGCCACTGCGTCGTAACAAAAGACATACCGGTTTTTCTCCTTAAATGCACAAACATATATTCGCCTTCCCATCTTTCTTGAAACAGCCTTCCATCTGCATCAATTTTTCTCTTCCTGGATATTTTGGGATCGTTGTTTGTATTTCTTAATTTGGAAAATGGCACTGATGTGGAAACACTGCAATCTAGTGGTGGGATGCCGTCACTTCATGGGTAAAATGATCGACATGCATTATGGGAAATGTAGTTTATAGTCAATGCACCCTTTTGACTTATTTATTATAAGATAATCAGACGTTTTCAGCTCTCGTGGGCCACATAAAATGACGTGGTGGGCCACATTTAGACCGCGGGCCTTGAGTTTGACACATATGCTCCAAGCCATACAACATTGCAGGTCTCACCACAGTCCTATAAACGTTCACTTTCACTCTTGCAGATACGCTTCTATCAATTTCAATTCACTTCATGTTTATTTGTATTGCGCTTTTAACAATGAATGTTGTCTCAAAGCAGCTTTACACAGATAATGTGGCGATAAAGAATGAATAAGATGTTCTTTATAAGTCAAGTCAAGTCAAGTCAAGAGGCTTTTATTGTCATTTTTGCTATACACAGTGGTACACAGTACACAGTAAAAACGAAACAACGTTTCTCCGGAACCCTGGTGCTACACTAAACAACAAAACAACAGCAGCATAGAGCTACAACACAAACATAAAGTGCATCGAGTGCAACCTGGTGCAAACAGTGCAAACAAAAAACAGTACAGACAGACATTGCAGACAGACAACACAAGACAAGACAAAAGACAAAAAAAACCAAGTATAGCGCCGACTAGTAAACCTGCTGTATACTTGATTATACAGTACTTTGTAAGGAGAAATGTAAAAACTATACCCAGGAGAGAATACAAACAGAACAGAACAATGTAGTGCAAAAAAACAGCAGCAAGGAGGTGCAAAGACAGCATGTAAACATTCTACTGTAGTACAAGGTGCGAGTATAAATAATAATAAATAGATAAGTGGTGGTGGAGTGGATCGAAATAAGTGATGATTGTGTTTAGTCCAGGTTGTACAGTTCAGTAACACACATTTGAGTGAGTGTGTGTGTGACTGAGTGAGTGTGTGTGAGTTCTGTTTCAGTTCTGTGTATTAAGAAGCCTGATGGCTTGTGGAAAGAAACTGTTGCACAGTCTTGTTGTTGCGGCCCGAATGCTTCGGAACCGTTTTCCTGATGGTAGGAGTGTGAAAAGTGTGTGTGACGGGTGTGTGTGATCGTCCACAATGCTGTGTGCTTTGCGGATGCAGCGTGTGGTGTAAATGTCCATGATAGAGGGGAGAGAGATTCCGATGATCTTCTCAGCTGTCCTCACTATCCTCTGTAGGGTCTTGCGATCCGAGACGGTGCAATTCCCAAACCAGGCAGTGATGCAGCTGCTCAGGATGCTCTCAATGGTCCCTCTGTAGAACATGGTCAGGATGGGGGGAGGGAGGTGGGCTTTCCTCAGCCTTCTCAGGAAGTAGAGACGCTGCTGGGCTTTCTTGGTGATGGAGCTGGTGTTAAGTGACCAGGTGAGGTTGTCTGCCAGATGAACACCAAGGAATTTGGTGCTCTTCACGATCTCCACAGAGGATCCATCAATAATCAGTGGAGATTGGTCGCTCTGTGCTCGCCTGAAGTCCACAACCATCTCTTTCGTTTTGTCCACATTCAGAGACAGGTTGTTTGCTCCACACCAGGCAGTTAACCGTTGCACCTCTTCTCTATATGCTGACTCGTCGTTCTTGCTGATTAGACCCACCACGGTCGTGTCATCAGCGAACTTGATGATGTGGTTCGAGCTGTGCATTGCTACACAGTCGTGAGTCAGCAGAGTGAACAGCAGTGGGCTGAGCACACAGCCCTGGGGGGCCCCAGTGCTCAGTGTGGTGGTGCTGGAGATGCTGTTCCCGATCCTGACTGACTGAGGTCTCTCAGTCAGGAAGTCCAGGATCCATTTACAGAGGGAGGTGTTCAGGCCCAGAAGGTTCAACTTCTCGATCAGGTGCTGAGGAATGATTGTGTTGAATGCTGAGCTGAAGTCAATGAACAGCATTCGTACATACGAGTCCTTGTTATCCAGGTGGGTGAGGGCCAGATGGAGGGTTGTGGAGATGGCATCGTCCGTGGAACGGTTTGGACGATACGCAAACTGCATGGGGTCCAGGGAGGGTGGAAGCTGTGTCTTAATGTGCCTCATGACGAGCCTCTCGAAACACTTCATCACGATGGGTGTGAGCGCGACGGGACGATAGTCATTGAGGCAGGAGACAGAAGACTTCTTCGGCACGGGAACAATGGTCGTTGTCTTGAGGCACGTGGGAACAACGTTGCTGCTCAGGGAGATGTTGAAGATGTCAGTGAGGACATCTGCTAGCTGTTCTGCACATTCCCTGAGCACTCTGCCAGGAATGTTGTCTGGTCCAGCAGACTTCCGTGGGTTAACTCTGCATAGAGTTTTCCTCACTTCAGCTGTGGTTAGACAGAGCACCTGGTCAGTGGGAGGAGGGATGGTCTTCCTCGCCACCACGTTGTTCTGCACCTCGAACCGGGCGTAGAAGTCGTTCAGCACATCTGGGAGGGAGGCGTCACGGTCACAAGCAGGTGATGTGGTCTTGTAATTCGTGATCGCCTGGATGCCCTGCCACATGCGCCGGGTGTCTCCACTGTCCTGGAAGTGTAAGTTTGTCCCTGATGAGCAAGCCGGTGGCGACTGTGGCAAGAAAAACTCCCTGAGATGGCATAAGGAAGAAACCTTGAGAGGAACCAGACTCAAGAGGGAACCCATCCTCATCTGGGTTGCACCGATTGTCCATTTATTACAGATAAACGATGTTGCGTGGTACAGTAATGGTGATCGGAAGCAAACTGTATTCCTGAGTAGCCCAATGTAGCAGACTGTTGACATTAACTACAGTCCAAATCCATCCTCAAAGCTCCTGTTCTTACTCCGGAATCTCATGGAACCCCAGGGCGTTGATGAGAAACATCCCCAGCTGCACAGAGTTGCCTCGAATCGAAGAGAACACTATACAGAGGCAGACCAGGACAAAGTGGGAAAATCTGAAGAGGGAAGAAGGGAAGGTGGTCACTGGAACCTCAGAAGCATCTTCAACTCGACCGAGAGAGAGAGAGAGAGAGAGAGAGAGAGAGAGAGAGAGAGAGAGAGAGAGAGAGAGAAGAGGGGTGACAGGAAGAGAAGGATATGGATTATTATGTGTATCGTTTCCATATTTCACCCCCGCCTGGAGTTGTGGAGGCTGTGGCTGTGGCCCCTGAGGGGGCACAGCTCTGAGGTTCTGGTCTCTCCACCGAGGTGGTAGAGACCATTCTCCACTCCAGAGCTCCCTCCACGAGGAGGTTGTATGCCGCTAGGTGGCGTCTGTTCTGCTCGTGGTGTGAGCACCACCAGCTGGATCCAGTCCACTGCCCAGTTGGCTCAGTGCTGGATTTCCTCCAGGGACAGGGCCCTTCAAGCCTCTAGCTGAGGCATCTTGGAGGCACCTTTCCATCAAGACCACGTTCATTACCCGTAAGATTACAGGCATTCTATCTCATCTGCTGCTCATCTGCTACGACCCTCCAGGAGAGGCCTTCCTGCTAATAAGCAGACTCTGAGCAGGTGGATTGTTGATGCCATGACATCATCTTATAAGTTCTCTGGTCTACCCGCTCCTTTCGGGGTCAGAGCTCACTCCACGCGGAGTGTGGCTGCCTCAAAAGCTGAAGAAAAAAAAAACGTCTCTAGGTTACGTATGTAACCCTAGTTCCCTGAGGGAATGAGACGCTGCGTCTCTATGCCACACCTCCGGCGTCCCTGCAACACTTCCTTCTCTCTTACAGAAGCTGGAGCTGCCTCACTCCATATGCATTTTATACTTCCTGGTCGTGACTTCACCCCTCCAGTGACAGCCAGCGTCCAATTTTTGACTGATTACACACATTCTGCTTTGAATGACTGGTCAGAGACTTCATCCCTGCATCACTACCAGACACACTGGATCCTCAACAGTTCGCGTACCGAGCAGAACCGCTCTACTGAGGAATTATGCAAAAATGCTGTTTGTGGACTACAGTTCAGCGTTCAACACCATAATTCCCTCCACGCTCACCTCTAAGTTGGAGGTCCTGTGACTCAGCCTGCCGCTGTGTCAATGGATCTCCAACTTCCTGACAAACAGACCACAAGCCGTAGGGGTGGGTAAACACACCTCATCCGCCCTCAGCACTGGAGCTCCTCAGGGTTGTGTTTTGAGCCCCCTGCTGTACTCACTGTACACACATTACGGTGTGGCCACTTCAAACTCCACCACCATCATCAAGTTTGCTTACAACACTGTTGTGGTGGGCCTGATTTCCAACAAGCTAAGGACCTTTTACACTTGCACAATTGAGAGCGTTCTTACAAGTAGAATCACTTCCTGGTTCGGGAACAGCACCATGCGGGACAGACAAGACCTCAAGAGGGTGATGAGTTCAGCTGAACGTACCATCCGCTCCGAGCTCCCTGACCTGCAGGACATCTATAGCACGCTGTGCCGGACCATTGCCAGGAAGATTGTGAAGGATCCCAGCAATCCCAACAATGTACTCTTTTCTCTGTTGCGTTCAGGGAAGTGCTTCGGCTCCTTGAAAGCAAACACAGAGAGAAAGAGGAAGAGCTTCTTCCCACAGGCCATTCAGAGTTTAAACTGGGAAACACCCAGGATCTAGTACTGGACCTCTCTCTCCATCTTCACTTTATTTCTGCACAACTTTTTTTTGCACTATTATGACACCTTAACTCTGGACTGTCACTTCAACTCTGAACTGCGCAGTGCCACTTTATACCACACCACACTGCACATGGACACTTTAAGGACAATCACTAAATCACTTTTATTTGTACTGTCAATCTATCATACGCATCCATCTCCGTCTAGAATTCATGTGTATATATATATATATAAATATTTTCTTATCTATTTTTTTATCCTTATATTCTATTCCTTTTTTTAGTATAAACAATTTGAATCCTTGATGCAGTTCCACCTCCACCTTGAACCAGTCTGTCGTTCCTACTGCACACTTCACTGCTGTCACACTGTCCTCATACATGTCCTGCACCACCCTCACATACTTCTCTGACACACCTGACTTCCTCATACAATATCACAACATAACTTCATGGTGTGACTTGATTAACTTTATTCCCCTGTAGTTACTGCAGGTCTGTACATCTCCCTTATTATTAAAAACCGGTACCAGCACATTCCTTCTCCATTCCTCAGGCATCATCACACCTTCCAAAATCTTATTAATCAATCTGGATAAAAACACCACTGCATCTCTCCTAAACATCTCCATGCTTCTACCGGTAAGTCATCTGGTCCAACCGACTTTCCACTCTTCATCCATCTTAATCGCTGCTCTCACTTTCTCCTTACTAATCCTATCCACTTCCTGCTTCACCATCTCCACACTGTCCAACCTTCTCTCTCTATCATTTTCCTCGTTCATCAGCTGCTCAAAATACTCCCTCCATCTTCTCAACACACTCTCCTCACTAGTCAACACATTTCCATCTCCATCCTTTATTGCTCTAACTTGCAGCACATCCTTCCCAGCTCGGTTCCTCTGCCTGGCCAATCGGTACAAATCCTTTTCTCCTTCTATAGTGTCCAACTTCTCCTACAGCTCCTTATATGCCTTTTCCTTGGCTTTCGCCACATCTCTCTTTACCTGCTGCTGCATCTCCTTGTTCTCCTGCCTACTTTTCTCATCTCTCTGTCGATCCCAATTTATTTGCTCAGTAACCTGATTTTATTTGATCAGTTTTGCAGAATTAAAGAAATATCTCTTTTGCTTTTTTTGTCTTCTAAATATATATTTTTCCCCTGATAATTATAAAAATGAGTAAATTAATAAAATAATAAAAATACATCATCAAGGGGGCACAAATTTAAGCTTTTAGTAGTAAACCATTTATTTATCTTCATTTTCCAATCAGGACTGTAGAATTATTATTATTAAGTATTGCTATAATAATCATAAGGTCACATCATCATCATCATCATCATCATTAAAACATGTATAAAGTTCTTGGTTATTTTTGTGCCAATCAGCAGCAATAGAGAGAAAGAGAGATGGGGAGATGAAAGAAAAGAGAAATTGGGATAAATAGAGAGAGAGAATAAAACACTCTGCTGGTGTTTGTGTTGATTTATTTTGGGTAAATGACATGTCGAGTGTGTCGCCAGTTCTGTGTGACTCCTGCAGGGATTTTATGATGGAACTCGAATGAACTGATGTTTATGTCCAGTGACTGAACTGTTGCCTTCCCTGTTTTTTAATCAAAAATATATTCATTTAAAAAAGAAAGTAAGAAATCTTTTGGGTAAAAAAATAATCTACACATTTCTTCTTATTTAAATCACTTTATTAAAAATATATATTTTAATTCATCTTAAAATATTTACAGAAAAAATGTTTCCAGTAATGTTTATTTATTTATTTCACTTTTTGCTCACTCAGAGTTTTCATGAGTTATTAATCATGAGGAGATCCTCCTGGGTTTATTTAAAGGGGATGAGGAGATCCTC
>JAAIIK010018740.1:1155-12442 GCA_014706435.1 Silurus glanis | reverse complement strand
CACACACACACACACACACACACACACACACACAAACACACACTGCAGGAAACACACACACACACACACTGCAGGAAACACACACACACACACACACACTGCAGCACACACACACACACACACACACACACTGCAGCACATGCGCACACACTGCAGGACACACACACACACACACACACACACACACACACACACACACACACACACTGCAGCACACGCACACTGCAGGAAACACACACACACTCACACTGCAGGAAACACACACACACACAAACTGCAGGAAACACTCACACTGCATGTCTTTTCAAACAAGTATTTTATCACCTTTATATCTAATGTTGTTGTCTGAGTGGGCGGGGCTTATACTCTGTCAATCACAGTGACTGGAAAATCATAGGGGTCTCTGCTGATTGTGTGTGTGTGTGTGTGTGTAGAGTATAATGATATGAAGACTGAGCTGAAGGATTACTTACAGAGATTTGCAGCAGAGGGAAAGGTACAATCTTTAACTCCTCCTTTATCACTCTTACTCCTTTACTCCTCCTCTATCACTCACTCATTCCTCAATATTACTGAAAATATTATAGTATTTATTAAAATATGAATAATAAATATAATAAAGTATAAAATAAATTGAAAATGTGATATAAAACATACGCTGTGTGTAAATGACTTTTAATTTAGATGATGATGATGATGATGATGATGGTCTTTTCCCCTCAGGTTGTGACACCAGAAGATATCCGTCACTTCTTTGAACAGCAGCAGAGTCGTAAGAGACGGAGAGCCGACGCCGGGCAGTTCTACTGCACCTGAAACCCGTTGCCCCCTTTTATAAAAGATAGAAATTTCTAGAGCCATGAATGCAGAAGCCATGGTGTAGTTCTGTTCCCCAAAGAGCCGTTTATACCGGAAAAAATAATGAATAAACACAACCTCACGTCGCTCACGTTACACTTTTAACCGCTTTCGATCCGTCTCCTGTTTGGTCACGTGACCTCAGTCAGGGTTTCCGTGTGTTTGTTGGTCTGTATGATGAACTGGTGGCTGCAGTAGTGATTTTATTCCGTTTTAACTCCTGCTTTAACTTTGTAAATGTTTCTCTGAGAAAATAAACACAGTAATACTTTCAACTCGAGCGAGTCTGAAATCATTCAATCAACAAGGAGAAAGAAAAGAAAAGAAGGGGAAATAAGAGAAATAAACGAGTGAAGAAGAAAAAGCAGAGGCAGAAGGATAAAAAAGAGACATGGAACATAACCCAGACTGAGTCTTTTACTCAACACCACTGTCTCTAAACCTACAACATCTCAGGTCTCACCACAGTCCTATAAACTTTCCCTTTCACTCTCACAGATACTCTTCTATCACAAATCACTCCTGCTATCACTCTTCTCCACCCACTCCACCCTGCCTGCACTCTTTTCTTCACTTCTCTAACACACTCTCCATTACTTTGCACTGTTGACCCCAGGTACCTGAACTCCTCCACCTTCTCCACCTCTTCTCCCTGCAACCGCACCCCTCCACTGCCCTCCCTCTCATTCACACACATGTACTCTGTCTTACTCCTCCTGACTTTCATTCCCCTTCTCTCCAGCGTGTTCCTCCACCTCTCCAGGCTCTTCTCAACCTGCTCACTACTCTCACCACAAATCACAATATCATCCACAAACATCATAGTCCAGGGAGACTCCTGTCTGACCTCGTCCTTCAACCTGTTCATCACCACTGTAAACAGGAAAGGGCTCAGAGCCGATCCTTGATGCAGTCCAACCTCCACCTTGAACCAGTCTGTCGTTCCTACTGCACACTTCACTGCTGTCACACTGTCCTCATACATGTCCTGCACCACCCTCACATACTTCTCTGCCACACCTGACTTCCTCATACAATAGCAATTTGATAATTAGATAGTGAGGGAAAGAAAATATGGAGAGAGAAAGAGAGGAGAAAAAAGTGAATTAGAAAGGATAAAGCAGAGGAATTAAACCTGAGGGAAAACACACACACCCTGTGGGCCTGTACGGAATGGGAGACATGTTGGTTCAGGATTCCTTTCACTTTCAACCCATTAAACTGATCAGATCTTCTCTTCTGTTTCTCTCCCGTTCTCCATCTTACACACGTTCTTCTGTTAGAGACACAAATGTCCCAGAACTTTCTTCTAGTTCAATTCACTGTACATGCAGCAGGAACATGCATGTGTCTCAAATACCATCAAAGATTTGTTGTTTCTGGATATTTGCAGGTTCGGTAGCCCCGCCCCCTCTCCCCTCTTCCTCCAATCAGCTCTACAGGATTCATTTGTTTAATCGTCACCTTTTTACACCTTCTTTTATATTTCTGTTAAATAAAATCTAATAAATAAGAAGGAAAATAAACCATCATAAGAAAGAACTTATAAAGGACGTGAAGAAAACAAAGAAAGAAAAATAATGTAAAAAAAATAAGGGTGTAAGGATCAACAATTCTTCCTTTTTTCCCTCTTTTACTCTTTCTTTCCTCTCTATCGCTTTTAAATTTCCTTTTAAAGAGAACGAGAGGAAAGAGCAAAAGGGAAAAAAGGAAGAATTGAACATCAAAAAAATAAACAGAGCAAAGATAAAAAAACAATTATGTGACATGGAAAGTAAAATAAAAATATTTATCAAGTGAGGAAAAGAAAAGATTTTATAAATATATATATATTAGAGAGAGAGATGGAGCGAGAGAGAGAGAGGGAAAGAGAGAGAGCGAGAGAGAGACAGACAGACATAGAGAGAGACAGAGAGAGCGAGAGAGAAGAAGCGAAAGAGAGACAGAGAGAGAGAGAGAGAGAGAGAGAGAGAGAGAGAGAGAGAGAGAGAGAGAGAGAAGAAGCGAGAGAGGGGGAGAGAGAGAGAAACAGAGAGAGAGAGCGAGCGAGAGAGAGAGAGAGAGAAGAAGGGATGGACGAGGAGACGAGGAGGTTTCGTGTTAAAGCGGTTTATTTGGCGTCTCACTGCAGGTAGAAGGTTTCTGTTCCACCCCGGAGTAGAAAAATAGACACTTCTCACTAGAAGTCCGTAGAGGAAAAACTCTGCTCGTGGTATTTACACTCGGTCACAACCTCGATAGATATTTATATATAAATCTTTACAATTTACACACATCAGAACAAACAAAGCTTCTCTTCAAAGATACAAATCTTGAAAAATATTCTTTGAATAACCAAACAAAAAAAAAAACGAAAGAAAAGAAGAAAAAGAAAAGAAAAGGAGCCTCTTGGTAGCCGAGAGCCTGAGAGACACAAGCATAGAGAAATGGCTTGCATAAGACAAAAAGGGGATGAAGAAGAGGAAAAACAACAAGAGGAGGATATAGGATGAGGAAGAAGAAAAGGGGAAAAGGGGAAGGAACAGGAGTATAATAAAAAGAAGTGTAAAAGAAGAGCAGAAGAAGGAGGAAAAGAGAAGGAAGATGGGGTAAAGGAAGAGGAGGAGGAAAAAGAAGAATGATGAGAAGAAGGAATCAAAGAAGGCGGAAGAAGTAGGATAAGAAAAAGGACAGGAGGTAGAAGAAGAGGAAAAGAAGGAAGAGGATAGGGTAGAAAATGAGAAGGAAGAAGAAGAAAAGAAGATAGATATGTAGCAGGAAGAGGAAAAGGAGAAAAAGGAGGAAGAAGAAGAAGAGAAGGAGGAAAAGGAGATGGAAGAGAATGGTGCAGAAGAAGAGGAAGAAAAGGAGAAGGATGATGAGGAGAAGGAATAATAAGGGGAAGCAAAAGAAAAGACTGAGGAGAAAGGAGGAGGAGGATGAAGATGAGGATCCAGAGAAGGAAGATGAGGAAGAGGACATGCCCAGCCTCGGGGCATGAAGGCACTCATATATCATCTCCATCAGAGAGAAAAGCTAAAGCAGGAGAAGTGGAGATGAGCATTAACAGCATGGTTCTGATCCTCTCAGTCAGCTTGGTTTAGCCCGGCCGTGCAGAGCGAGACGACAGGAACACGAGAACCTGCTCAGGAACACGAAAACCTGCTCAGGAACACAACGAGGAGAAACACACTGAGGGACCAGGGCTTCATCTGAAACGTAGTGCAGAATGGCCAGGGCAGGGTCTACACCTCAACCACCACAGAACTTCTCATCTAGCCCAAGTGTAATGTAGTGACACACACACACACACAACCCAACACAAGCTGTTAGAAGTTCATCCATGCAGAAGTGAGTCAGGTCTGGGTCGTGGGTGAGATGATACACTGAGGTAAAGCTCAGAGCTGGTGATGTTCTGGACCAACATGATCTAATGTATAATAACTCCTAATAGATCCGTCTGATTTCTAAACTGACTCTGAAAGTGTTCAACAAATCTAACGTTAATAATCCATTTATTTATATCATCTTCAGCTGATACTCCACATCACTATTCAAATCAGCTATAACTGCTTATAGAGGACCATCCATCCATCCATTTAACCATTTATCCATTCTTCTATTCAACCCTCCATCTGTAATTTTATCTAACTATCCATCCATCCATTTCATCTAACCATCTATCCATCCTTTCATCTAACCACCCATCCATCTATCATTTCATCTAACCATCCACCCATCCATTTCATCTAACCATCTATCCATCCATCCTTTCTTTCATCCAACCATTCATCCATTCTTCTATTCAACCACCCATCTGTAATTTCATCTAATCATCCATCCATCATCCATCATCTTATAAGTCTGGATCTGAGAGTGTTTGAGCTGAAATGTTTGAACGTGTCTCCATGCTGCAGTGATGTGGGGATTCTAGGAGCTTTTTCCTACTGTAAAGTTGAACTTTGTGTTCTTCTGAATCAGACCTCCAGCGTTCTGTTGTATTACATGGAGTCTCATGTTTGTATCTTGAGGGGGTGTGTGTAGTTGTGTACTGTTGTATCTGGTGGGCGTGGCCTGTGAACTCGTATGTCTCAGCTACTTTTCTCCTCCATTTCTCCTCTCTTTCACACACAACTCATTCTATTTTTTGACGTCAATCTGGAGTCCAATACGTAAAAGAACTAATGTACGTTTTTGAGTCACGAGGCGGGAAATCGCTGTGAGATTCAGACGATTCGTTCCTTCTTTACGACGTCAGAGATTTGCATAGAGACGAGAATAAATTTCAGGGTAATGTCTCGGCTTTCGCTTTTTAGGGATAAACCTGGGCACCACTGCTGAACTTTCATTCGTCACCTGATGCAGGTGTGAAGACACGATTCTCAGAGTAGAACGCTGTTCGGTCAAAAGTATTGGGACACCCGACTTTCCCCACGCATATGTGGTTCTTCTCCGAACACATTTGTGTAGGACGTCTCTGGACGCTGGAGCAAGAAATTTTCCTCTCACTTTAACTAGGAGACCCGAACCTGTTCCATCATGACAATTCCACTGATCTCCGTGAAGATCTGCTTTCCATGGGTTGGAATGGAAGATCTCCTGCTAAAGAGCTCCAACCCTATAGAACACCCCAGGAGCCTCCTCACTCCACCTACATCAGTACCTGACTTTACTAACACGTCAATGGGAGGAATGGGATGTTCAAAATATCAGTTTTTTGGTCAGGTGTCCCCAAACCTTTGACTATAGAGTGCAGGTTGAAGAAATGAGGCTAACAAGCTCAGAAGAGAGAAGATGACAGGGAGGTAGAGGTGTAGCGTTTGTAAGCCTCGAGGCATCACGGCATTATCGCAGCCAAAGTAAAAAACCCAACACGATGCAGGTTAGTATTTTGAAGAGAAAGGCAGGAGGCACAGGACCGGGCTAAACGAGAGGAGGAGATCTTTCTCCCGTATTCCAGCTTGCACAGGTGACCGAAGAAGAAGAAGAAGAAGAAGACGAAGAAGAAGAGCATTAACGTTACAGTACCATGAGACATGGCATAAACAGTATAAAGCTGCATATATCACGCATCAGCGACTGCATCAGGAAGATTATCCTTTTTTTTGTTTGTTTTTTTCCCCCTCATAAAGGATAGGAAGAGAGGAATCTGAGGCGACGTTTGGGCGCTCACTTTCACTTTGGGCTTCCACGCAGGATGGAGGTGTGAGAGTGTGAGGTAAACGCTCCTGCACTCGGTTCTCAGAAACCGAACCCCTCGCCCATACGCCGACGAGCTCACGTCCAGAGCGTATTGTCAGAGATGTGTATGTATGAGGAGGTAAAGGCAGAACGTGAAAGAGTTCTTTAGGAGAGCAGGCGGCATCGTCGCCAGCGTAAACGCGCAGGAGCTCTGAGGAACATGGCGAGGCGTGAGCAGCTTCAAAACCGCCTGAAGAATCAGATGCTGCGTTCATGACGACTGGGATTTTTCCATAAAAATAATCGTCGTTTAGTAATAATAATAAAAAAGATTAGTGCTTTGCTTTTATTTATTTTATATTATTATATCGTCGCTGATCATTTAACTGATCCTGTGTCAAAGTACTGCGGAGTATTTTATTTTAAATGTATTGACTCTTTTAGTTACGGCTTGGCCGATACCGCGGTACGACTCATATCGCGATAAATTACATAACGATACATTTTTCTCACAAATCTGTATTTTTTCAAACAAACTCCGGAAGAGATTTCTTTTTTTTTTTTTTTTTTTAAATGTAGCATTTTTTTTTTATTGTTCAAAAAATGTTTTTTTTTGCTATTTATTACTATGTTTTTTTGTAGAAGCCTGAATATCGTGTATCGTAGAAACGTCTTTTGTCATATTGTCTGGTACCAATCAGATCACGGTCGAAGTCGAGATGAAAGCAACTAGTGTGAGATAAATGGAAGGGGGCGGAGCTTCCAGAAAAGGTCAGTTAATATGAGCGAGCACAAAACACCTACGGCATCCTGCCGAGTCATGTGTTGGTCGACTCGTCTTTTTAGTCTTTTTGCATATTTTTGAGTGAAAACTCGTAGCAGCGATAATCAAACGTGGCCCTCTAAAAAAAAAAAAAACGTGTGAATGTAAATTGTACGTTTGTGTTTTCGGAGTGAACGTGAGCGGTGAAGGATTTCCCACTTGGTCATGAACGCAGCGCTGGTATGTCTGTATGAATGAGGTGAATTTTATTGCCTGGATGTTGTTTTTTTTCAGTTTATTCCTAAGCAAAGATAAATGCATAATACATCTGTATAAATATATATTTCTCTCTCCGTCTCTCTCAGCTCACGTGTTGGGCAGAGAAACGTGAACGTAGCGGGATCGCACAGTGACGGTTCTGCATCGTGGCTTCCGCAGCTCGGGGACTTGATTTAGATTTTTATTTCGACTCTGATTGTCAGGAGTGAGTTTGAGCTTCGGCGGCGTTTACGAGGACGTTTTAATAGTTTTAAAATAAAAAATGAACGAGATTTAATCTTCAGATTCCCCCTGTACTTGAGGCCCAGCATTACATGTGTGATTTTGTGCCTTAAAGCCTCCTCGAGTCTCTGTTCAGGGTCATAGTGCAGATTTCCTGTACAGGTATTCGTGCTTATTAGGCGACCTGCGCTCTCGCCCCCCGATCGCGTCCTCGGACATCCCTGCCGCTGCCGCTGCTGTGGAGGTGGATGCAGAGGCGGCCCCGGGGCCCGTGACTCTCCGGTTCCACTCGTCGTAGGGCTCTGTGTCGGGGCTCAGGCCACACGTCAGGTCGGTCTCTCCTTTAGGTGCTGCTCTCTGGTTGGCCTGAGCTCCCAGGGCGAGGTGGAGCCTGTGCGCGGCGTCGGCGCGGCCGTGCGTGTACAGTTCGTACAGGTCGGGGAAGTGTGTGTGCTGCGGGGCGTCGCTTTTGGGTTCGGCCGCGTGCCGTTTGCGTGACGACGTGTGCAGGTGGCGGCCGGAGAAACACTGAGAGACCGGTGGCACAGTGGACAGCAGAGGACGCGGGTCGAGACTTTCCACTTCCATGGTGACCTCGGGAAGGCGGCGGTCCTTCAGACTCATGGCTGATACGCCCATGGCGATGTCCGGCATGAACTCGTTAATGACCGGCTCCATGTTCTGAGGGAAGAGTTATGGATAAAAAGCATGTGAGATTACAGGTAGCTAAAGTCAGGGTTCCCACGCTAAAATTCTAAATGACTTTTCCAGACTGGTAGATGTAGATATTTTTGAGAAATGTACCTTAGGCCAGCTTTAATTGGCATTACGCCAATATCCGCTAACATTACTTAGTATTCATATGCAGCATTATTAAATCTCAGTAGTGGTAGTATAAGGCAGTCTTAAGTTCTACGCTAATCCAAGTCAATTTGAGTTTTTGTCTAAAAGCACGTCGACCGTGTCATTTCCACCTGGAGTTTATTTACTTTCCACGCGTTTTTGAAAACCTCACGGTCCACACTGCGACGAGAAACGGACGTTTTTTTTTTTTTTTTTTAAATGTCCACTTTGGAGAGCATTTTTAAAAAAAAGCTACGTTGACTGACGTCTCAGTGTGGAGGAAAGGCGAAAACAGAGAGAAGAGATATGTGCTTTCCAACAAAAACCCATTATTGTGGTTTTAACAGTTATTATGTAGAGATACTCAGTTATGAAATTAAAAGAACAGGGGCAATAAGCCTAAAAAACATAATGCAGAATCAAATCAGTTTTGCACCAAGAAATATGAGTTTTACATATTAAACTATATATAATCAAAGCAAGTAAATCTTTAGTAGAAGCAGTATAATAAAAGTCTGTCCACGTCCACGTCCACACTGATACGCTTTCATGTATAACGTTTAATAACTTTTATAACGATTATCGTAGTCGGACTTTTCTGCCATCTGATTTTCACTGCTGCTACACTTCCATTTCACTTATTATATATATATAATGTATATTTATTTACGTTTACAAGTTTTACTTTAATCTTTTACTAGCGTTTCTGCAGGTTTCACACTGAAATTTAAGGCATTTTAAGATTCTTTAAGACCTTCACGAATGAAATTTAAGACTGATATCAAACATCGCTGAAAATAAAATCCGTTTTACATCTAAGGTACAAACCGAAAGATTCACGGCAATAGCAGGAAGCTGATTGGCTGCTGCGCGTTGGGCTCATTTGTAGTCACGATAATAAAGAAAAGAATGAGCGTCAGAGGTGCATTACATGGACATCAGAAGACCTGTTTAACCTCATGTCAGACCTGAACAGCGAACTCAAGACTTTCACAGTGAAGACTTTCTTTAAACACCTTCATAAAACCCTGTTTACTCTGAGCAACTGCAACCAAACAATTTCCCCATAGGATCAATAAAGTTAACAAAAACAGATTTCTATAAAACGCTCTCCAAACGGATAAATGTGGAATTTTTTATTAATGTTTTTGACAAAAATGCTGTTTTCGAATGGATCCGGATTAACGTACCTGTGTTTAATAAAAGATATTTTTATTATTGTGTTACAATAAATATACAATTCTATATTGTAGAGAGCCGAATAGGGCAATGGCATGGTGGAAACTTCAATACTCTGTTCTCCCTCACACTAATCCAGACCACAAATCTAACACCATACTTATTTATACTTTTCAAAATCTGTAGGAACCCTGTAAATTTACTTCACAACAAACCGCTTTGTACTCACCCCTTTCTTGTTGGGGTTTAGGACCCTCCCGGGCAGGTTGGTACAGTCCGGGGGAATGGGCTTGACCCCCGTGGCTGGGTAAATAGGACTGGCCATTTTGGAGGAGGCCTGTGTGTGTAGTAGTGAGTGATTACAGGGATAGGAGAAGGAGCGTGAGGGCTGCTGGGTGGGCACGCGGGGTCTCCAGCCGCTCCGGATGTGCTGAGTGGTGGGCGGGTGGTACGGGGGCGGTGGAGGAGGCAGGGGTGGATGGAGGCTCATTGCAGCCTGCAGGTCGGGGAACATGCTCTCCACAGCCGGAGTGCTGTTGACCCGACAGCGGGCGGGCGGACGCAGGGCCAGCACCGGGCTCTCGTCTCCGAAACGCTCGTCTGGGAAGAACTTGTGAGGGTTCTAAAAGACAGAGAGACAGTGAGGAAACAGGGGTCAGGGTGGTATCCACTAGGGGGCGAGGTAGAGCAGGTGGTTGTGTGTGGTGGTCAGGTGTGTTACCTGTAGCAGCTCTGCAGCTCCGTCAGGCAGACTGAACTCCCTGAGCACTCGGATCTGCAGCTCGTAACTCACCGTGGCTCCTTCACCACAGTTCAAAGCGTACGCTCGCTGCACCTGCTCCGTGTGACGCAGCTCGTGCAGACGCCGAATCATCTCCTTCACCACCGCCAACCTGGGAACTGATACACACACACACACACACACACACACACACACACACACACACACACACAGGCCCAGGGGAATCAGTATACACTATGGAGCTTTAAGCTTCAGAGCGAGAGAGGAAGAGAGAGAGAGAGAGAGAGAGAGAGAGAGAGAGAGAGAGGGGAAAAAAGAGGGAGAGAGAGTGAAAGATGGATAAAACAATGGAGAGAGAGAAGGAGAGAGAGGGACAGTGAAAATGAAAGAGATGGAGAGAGAGGGAGAGAAAGAGAGTGAAAGAAATGGAGAAAAATATATATAGAGAGGAGGGGGAGACAGAGAGGAAGAGAGAGAGAGAGAGAGAGAGAGAGAGAGAGAGAGAGAGAGAGAGAGAGAGAAACAGATAGTGTACACAGACTGGGTAGGAGGGTGACGGACAGAGAGAGAGGCAAAGAGAAAAAAAACAGCAACAGATGGAGAAAAACAAAAAGAAAAGAGAAGAGAGAGAAGAGAGAGAGAGAGAGAGAGAGAGAGAGAGAGAGAGAGAGAGAGAGAGAGAGGGTGCCTGAGTTTTGTTTTTAACAAAGAATTATAAAATAAAAATATAGCTGCAAGCAGCGATGGCGGGCCCTCGCACGTTTTTTTTATCGCTGTACGGTGCCTCCCAGAAAACAATGCACGGTGGCCAAGTGCATCAAGTGGGTAAATACCAGTGGACTATTTTATGTAGTTACTGACCCATTTGGGGACTGTAGGTAAAAGAAACCCCACATTTTAGACAAACGGGGGCGCTAGTGAGCCACTTAAGAGACACACCTTTGTCTGACCACACTTAACAGCCGACAAATGTGATGTATGTGTCAAATTTCAAGTTAATCTAAGCACGCCAAAAGCCTTAAATATGCCTGAAATAAAAGTAAACTTTGACACGATGCCATGGCAACAGTGTTTGAGATATCAAAAATTCGCAATTCCGTTCGCAATTTAGCATCTCCAATTTCTCTGCGTCATGTTGGCCAAGTCTGGTCTCAATTGCATGAATCCCCTAGGAGGAGTATTTAAAAGTTTACCGCAGAGACTGAAGAGACAGAAACAGAGACAGGAGCAGAGACAGGAGC
>JAAIIK010018739.1:8346-14277 GCA_014706435.1 Silurus glanis | reverse complement strand
CACACACACACACACACACACACACACACACACACACACACACACTCTGGCAAGGGTCCCAATTAATGCTTGCTATCCTCATAGTCCTAATGGATCGTCTCCTCCATAAACAGAGAGAATCTTTATGATCTTGTGTATGTATCTCTCGAGCTGAGCTCCTCAATCATCTAATCAGCGTAACACAAATCACACAATTACTGCTTTATGCCACACTAACAAAAGGGAAACGTTTGTGTTCGCAACTGACACATTTCTAGTTTAATAGTGTGCCTCAGACCATATTTTACAGCATCTCATCTGTACCCAGCTTGGACAGGAAGTTTGTTAATCCTATTTGCCTAACACTTGTGGGCAGCTGTAGAAAAGGGGAAGATCAGTGGGAGGATGAAGAATGCAGCAAGTGTGTTACTTATGAGAAACCTCACTCTCTGAAATGAAGTGGCTTGTATTTCTTTATTTTGTGTTTGGTGAATGACTTATTTGGAAATCCGGAAATCTTTCCACTTTCTATACTTACCACAAATTGGCATTTGTATCGTTGTGCATTATTTTTAACATATTTGCATTGGTAAAAAAATATTACTAATATAATTTCTAATATTGTGTAATATTACCAATAATTTGTGACCAATATTTGATATGTAGATTGATTTCTAATCTATAGATTAATTGTTTCTCAAGCGTCTTCTCTCAGCACCGCCGCTGCTACGTGAATATGACGTATCACAACACAATGGAGACCGAGACGTGTCCTGAGACACGTACAAAAATACAGATTAACATGGCAGAGGTAGAGCTGCATCTTCCTGGAGACGGAACAGGAAAAGAACATCTGGTTTTATTATCTTTTTGTTTTGCACTACAAAGGCGTGTTTGTGAAAGAGCCATGGGTTAAAAGCCAAAAGTAAATTGATGATGTCTGTCTGAACCGAAGAAATAATAGTGATCTGTACCGTATTGAATTTCAGAGCATCGTATTTATTCCTTTGCATCGTATTGTCTTGAATCGAATCGAAATCGGTTCGCACTGCAACTTAATAGTGGTAAATTGTATCTCATTTGCATCGGTAGCTGCACTATTATATATATATTATTAGAGGGACAGCGCATGTAGGACGTTTTGGAGACAAGGAGAGGGAGGCGAGATTGAGATGGTTTGGACATGTGCAGAGGAGGGACATGGGGTATATCGGTAGGAGAATGCTGAGGATGGAGCCACCAGGAAGGAGGACAAGAGGAAGAACAAGGAGGAGGTTTATGGGTGTGGTGAGGGAAGACATGCAGGTGGTTAGTCTAAAAGAGACAGATGTAGAGGACAGGGGGGTATGGAGACGGATGATCTGCTGTGGTGACCCCTAATGGGAGCAGCCGAAAGAAGAAGAGAAATATATATATATATATATATATATATATATTAGAGGATTAACAGTACACATATTCGTACCAAAACTTTTCAACACAGGGCTTTAATGCAATCCTTTTTACTTGCGGAACATTGAAATCTGGGTTCCCTCACGGATGTATAAAGTGGCAGACCGCCAGTTTGTTTAGTCTCTGCCCTGCACTTTAAGCGCATTTTTTAAATAATTTTTTTTACTTCACAACATGCACAACAATGCCAGGGGTATAAAAAAGAAACTAGAGTTAGCGCAGTGTCACTGTGGCTAAAAAACTTAAATCTTAAATCCATAGCGTTAGCGTTAGCCGCTAGTCACTTCCTGATTAGCAGCTAACAATAGTGCTATTGATTCTTTAACATTTTATGTCCAGCTTCAAGAATTTCTCTTAAAAGGAGAAAATCCTGAAAATTCTGTATATCGAGGGAGTGAATGAATGAAGGATGGAAGGAATGAAGAAAATTTTTAGAGTATGCTGAAATAATTATACAGTAGACCATATCTCTAGAAAATTAAATATTAAATGTGAAACACACACACACACACACACACAAACACACACACACAGTTTTATTTAATCTATTTAATTTGTGTCAATTTCATTGATTACTCGATTTAATCAATATAATAAAAAGTGTATTGCATTAATTTGATTGAATCTATTTTTATAAAATATTATAAAATATTATTTTATATATTATTTAACCAAGCAGGCATTTTATTTAAAATTGTTTTAGAAATGTAAACTGTTCAAATGTTGATGATCAAAAAAAAATTAATAATAAAAAAGTAATAATAAAAAATGATAAGCAATTTTATGTTTTTGCACTTCTTTCCCCCAAACTGTACCGGAATTGAACCGAACCATGACATAAAAACTGAGGTACATACCAAAGCGTGAATCTTGTGTACTGTAACACCCCTGATATATACAGTATATATAGAAATATTTTCTCTCTCAGCACTAAACCTCAATTCTAGCGTCAGCTTTCACAATCAGTCCCGATATATTAATTCAAACACCTTTAAAGATCCAATTCCTCTACACAACTTGGATAAATATTAAGTTTGGGACTGAAGCAGAATTCTTGCACCTTGCTGTATAAAAGGCAAAGAATTGGATGACTAAGGGAATCTGAAAGCTGTTCAGGAGATTGGACTGGAAACGATTATAGGCAGTGATTGTAACCCATTAAAGTCACAGTTTAATTCGATTTGATTTGTAGAGCACTGGACATTGTCCCAAAAAGCACTAGAGATATAAATAAGTTATAAATATCAATTTTACCACTTTATTCAATATACAGTATTCACCCCTGTAAGTTTATCCCTAATAAGCGAGCCAGAGGTGTCAATAGCAAGGGGAAACTTCCTGAGATGGTATGAGCAAGGAACTTTGAGAGGAACGCTCAGTAGGATCTTTGTGTAATGCAGCAGAACTTGAGTTTGGGACCGAAGTATTTATACTGTATTTAGCACATGCTGTATAAATAGCAAAGAATTTACTTTCTGTTGGATGAATTGGGTCATGTTAAGTAGTTTGTTTACAATCTATGCAGTAATTGATGACATGTGTGTAAGGTATGTTGATATTCTTTGGAATCTTCCTGAAAACCAACTGTTCATTCAACTAAGTAAATAAGCTTAGAAAAAAAGCCACAGGATTACAGCATTAAACAGGAGAACTCTAGGTGCAGGTCATTTTAGTCGGTTGTACGGAAACAAGAGCTGAGCTGATCCAAACCAGACTCCGGTAGCGGAAAACTGGCTTTGGACGAACAGTGACTCATCTCTACAATACTTAAAGCAATGGATGCATTTGAACTGCAAATACCTGGATATACTGCACACTGCACTTGTCTGGCAATAGGTTCAGTAATGTAATTGAATGGTAGTTGGACAACACCAGTATTCTGTTGTTCGCAATCTTTACATTGTATTACATTCAAGTGATATTTCTGCATAAAGTGCTAATAAAGTTACATTTCATATTTTTGCATTCGGCTAAAAAAACACCCTTATTCGGAGAAGCCCCTTGCCAATATAGCAATAAATATAAAAGGTAGTGCATGCCAACTCGGCAGGCCAACAGAACAAAACGTGACATTAAAAATGTTCTCAACGCAGTTTATTAATCCTGCAGATATTGAATTTATGACAGAACAAATATGGAACAAAAACATGTTTTACAGCTTTGCATTCACTCCTGGTAGTCACCTGGAATGGCTTTCCAGCAATCCTGAGGAGTTCCCAGAGGTGTTAAGTGCTTTTTGGCTGCTTTATCTTCACTGTCTTTTTTCTCTTTACTTTTAACTGAGTGTTTCTTACATTTATGGCTTATCCAGAGCGCCTTACAATTGAGCAGTTGAGGATTAAGGGCGTTGCTCAAGGGCCCAGCAGTAGCAGCTTGGTGGTACTGGGATTTAAACCTATGACCTTCCGATCCAAATGCCTTAACCACTGAAAGAACAACCTTCCTACCATAATTCTTGCCATAATATGGATTTGTAAAGTAGTTGTAGTAGCTCTAATAGTTCTACTGCCTCTGTACTCTGCACAAGGCAACTGATCATAAATGAACTCTTGACGAGGCGCACCTCTGACCTGAAAACCATTCCAGGTGACTACCGTGTGAATCTGATGAGAGAATGCAGTAAGTTCTGTCAGTTAAGCCAATCTGTCATTAAAGCTTAATAGAGCTGTTTTGAAAAATAAAACATATTCTGGGTTATTTAAGATGTTTTTTTGTTTACTACAAAATTCCATACGTGTTCTTTCATAGTTTGGATTTCTTCAATATCAATGTTTAAAGTTGAAGATGATAAAAATAAAGAAAAAAAAAAACACTGAAGGAGAAGGTGTGTCCAGACTTTGGACTGGTATTGTATGTATATATAGAATTTTAAAAATAATATAAAATACATTGCAAATGAATGGCATAGGAGCTGTTACAGACTTTCTTCTAGGTGTGTCTTGTCATCAATATTTTTCCCTTCTCATATTTTGTTGTATCTATAAAAGTGATTAAGGAGGCATATCTAGATATTCGATCCTCTCACCTGTCTAGTGAGTATAGAACACATTGAGACACAACGGAGACACTGAGGTAGAGAGCATGCACGATATATCGACAAAAGTTTTTGGACACCTGACTTTTCCAGCCGTAGGTGGTTCTTCAGCAAACACAAACCTCAAGGCACAACATTGTATATGATGTCTATGGATGGAGTAGAATGAAATTATCCCTTAACCTGTTTCAGCATTACAATGTCCCTGTGCACAAAGCCAGCTCCATGGCCTTACATGGGTTGGAGTTGGAGATCTCCTGCTATAGATCTCCAACCCTATTAAACACCTTAGGGATGAATTACAGTTTTTCTCAGTCGCTTTGTAGCGTTTGTCCAATCAGAAATGAAATTACTTGTTCAACCTCCACATCATTTAGTCACTTGTGCTCATCATAAGAACATTTCTTGTTGTTTTGATCAAATTGCGAACGCTTTTGTACATTTATTTAATTGATTGTGTCCAACAGTCGTCTGTTTCCTACATTATTAATTGTTTATATCATGTTGATCATAATATATTATACTGGATTCATCCGAACAGTTTTAACCCATAAAACATCTCGGCATCAGTTCATTGTATGTCATTAAATGCAAAATGGTTAAACCAGTTGACATCATCTGTCATCTAAAATTTCTATTAAATTCTTTTTTGTAAATGTGACAAATTGACGAATTGTGTGGATGAATCTTAAATGTCAATATGAAGGCAAGTGAATGGCATCAGATCCACCAATAATAATCTAGTTCTCTAAAACAGGTCTATGGTGAGTTTTATGAACCTTCATTTGATGACAGACAGCAAAACACAGAATTACATTTTCTGAAAATGGATGAACAACCGAGATACAAACAAACACTAGTAAAGTACAGAAAAGTGTGAATCCTGTCAGATCTCTTACAATCAATATAAATCAAATATTCAATCGAATAAATACATTTGAACTGTCGAAATTCATATCTGCCACACAAAAGAAATTCAACTTTGTGCATTTTTAATCACTGTAATACAAAACATAGTTTATATCAGGAAATACTGAAGTCGTGCAGCGTTATACTGACAACATGAATAAACATTTTGGCAATAAGATGTTCAGTGACACGAATACTTACTTTTGAGAGATGAACTAATGATTTTGAGAAAAGTACAGACTTTTACAAGAAATCCATTGTGTTGTGCTGTTTGTACAAATGTTTTGAGAAATGAACTTACTGGTTTGCAAATATTAAGAATGATTTGAGAAATGCTCCAATCTGTAATATGCTAGCAGAACCCCAGGCCTCGATACCCTACATCAGTACACGATTTTACTAACTCCATTCATGGCATTTGGCAGACGCCCTTATCCAGAGCGACTTAACAACTAAGGGCCTTGCTCAAGGGCCCAGCAGTGGCAGCTTGGTGGGGATGCGATTTGAACTTATGACCTTCCGATCTAAAGGCCACAGGCTTAACCACTGAGCTACCA
>JAAIIK010018739.1:846-3346 GCA_014706435.1 Silurus glanis | reverse complement strand
TGGTATCAAAAAGTTTCGAGACTAGCTCTGTTTACTAGAACGCTCCTGGCGTTCCTGCCACTTCTGCAATGTGTCCTGGAAGTCTTCTTTTCGACGTGTTTCAAGCACCTTCTGCAATTTGTGCTGGATCTCTGCATTTGTGTCAAAACAGAGACCTTTGAGCTGATCTTCATCTTCAAGAAGAGGGCAAAGTCCACAGATCTGGAGTCGGCTGGGTGCGGATGTGAGATCATGTGGATTGTACTCCAACGATCATTACGCACAAGTTGCCTAATGGTTTTGACATTTTCGTGGGGTTGAGCTTGTCAAAGGTCTACCTGATCTCTCATCGTCTTCCAGTGATGTTCTTCCGCTCTTGAAGCGCGCGTGACCCTCAAAACACTTTGAACGACTCGTCGCATAATCGTATGTCATGTCAAATGTCTCTGCGGCAGATTTGCCCAGATTCATGCAGAATTTCCTGTTTGCTTTTTGTCTTCACTTGCTGTCACAGACGTGGTAACGCACATGGTCAGAATAGCACCAGTTAACACCACTAGTCTCGAGGTCAGAAATCTCGGGGTTCTGTATAAATAAAAAGGTTAGAAATGATATTTGTTTCAAAGGCTTTTTATTTATTCTGAAGATTTTGCTTAGGGCCTCTTAATGTCTAGACTGTGTGTATGAAACATGTAGATGATACCATTCTGTTCCTCAATAAATTTCGGTCCGAAAAGCTGTTTGTATTTGTAACATCTCCCGAGTCACAATAATACCTAAAAATAATCCACTAGTTTCCCTTTGGTCTTGATTTTTACTTGTTCTTTCCCCTTTAATCAGCATTATCTCTGGTCTACAAAAACCACACATGAAGCCTTGGCTAAATATTGCCTTGCCTTTGTTGCACTTTGAGGTGTGTGCCATTCCAACGCAAATCCTGTAACGAAACACGCGGAGATGAGTGAGCTGTGGCCGTTAGAAAAATGCAACAGACACTCTTGTGTCCTGATACACGCACACAGCTTTATGGAAATAAATAGATTATGAATATGCATTTTAGCAGCATAAATCACTCACAACAAGTTCATCCCTAATGAGTGAACCAGTGGAGATGTTGGTGAAGGACCTGTCGAGAAGACCCCTGAGAGGAAACAGACTCCAAAAGGAACTCATCTGGGTGACACTGAATGTCCATTCGTGTTGAGGGTTTTAATAGTTCACTGATGGACACCTGCATGTAAAACTGTTCATGCCAATTGAAGCCCTAATCCAGAGTAAATAACAAAAGGCATGGTGCTTCTTAGCTTGAACAATGACTCAGCATTTACACACAACACAACACAACACACACTCTAACACTCTTCAGTGACACTGTGACAGTGCTAGTTTTCAAAACGAGAATCCATCCTTTCGATAGTACGATGATTTTTGTGCAGTTTTAAAAATCCGTGTCCAGACTTTATTTTTAGGCACAGTTTATCATATTAATTTCTAAAAATAATAACAAACCAACTTTTTCTAGCATTTTTAACTCAGGTAAGGCGATACAGACATTTCCCAAACCTGTTTAGCATCTTAGAATTCTGCTCAGAAGGTTATGAGTTCGAATCCTATCACCATTAAGCTGCCACTGAGCAAAGCCCTAAACTTTCACCTGCTCTCACTTATCGCTATGAGTGCTGTAATTTTAAGTCGCTCTGGATAAAGGTGTCTGCCAAATGGCGTAAATGTTATATTTAAACTTGAACTCCTTTGTGACATATTACAGAAATCACTTTTTAAATCACTGCATCACATTGTTCACTTTTTTGCAGATGCACCGATGCGAATAGCTGAAAATGCTATTGAAATGTTTCTCTCGGTGTCCTTTGTGTTGCGTCACAGAAAAGCAATTCCTAAAAACGCATTATTCTTAGAAAGCCTTTCTTCAGTGGATCATTTTTGCTGTAACCATGAAGACTGTTCTGTGTCTTTCCCAGGATTCTTATTCACAATATGCACCAAAATATACTGTATACTACTCTTTTACTACACCGCTATTTATAACGCTTTCTTTGATTGGATAGTCAGAGAGCGCACTAGTCAGAGCTCGCAACCCACATCTGTAGCAAATTGCACAAGCTCAAATATATCCATGTGGATTAAATAGATTTTTTTTCATTCCACAACATCTGACAGAGTAGAAAAACATTTATTTAGTCGCAGAAACAGTTACAAGGACATTTACAAGATGGACTTATCAAGAAAAGCTGGACATCATGAGGAAAGGTCAGATCATTAACAGCATGAACTGTTTTCTTTCCCGTATAATTGCACAAAAACACACAATTTGCCTTCATTTCAAATCCCTCTGGACCTCTCTGTCCACTCTGTCTTTTGTCTCAGTGATTTTACAGGACAGTGCAGGTACTGAGCTGCTGACAAGGCAAGCCTGTGCTCTGAACCCTGAAATAGGCCACAGCAGGGTGTGTGTGAGTGTGTGTGTGTGTGTGTGTGTGTGTGTGTGTGTGTGTGTGTGTGT
>JAAIIK010018707.1:1490-11490 GCA_014706435.1 Silurus glanis | reverse complement strand
TACTGTGCATTGCAATGTGGCTTTTTGTTGTATGTGTGCGTGCGTGCGTGCGTGCGTGTGTGTGTGTATGTTTTACCTGAAGGTGGTGCTGGCAAGCTGCTCCTCTTTCAGCGCTAACATACTGTGCAGTTCCTGCAGTTCGGCCTGCAGCTGCGTCTGCTGCTCCTGACTTATGATAATAAAATCCTCCAGACGCTTTGCCATCTCCAACTCACGCTCTGTCACCTGATCCACCCCTAAACGCAGTTCACACAGCTCCATAGCATGCTGGGAACACACACACACACACACACACACACACACACAGTGAAACGTAAGAGATTTCAGCAGAGTTTATGATAATGATGATGTTCTGGATGAACACACACCTTATCCAGGAGACTTGTCTCTTCCTGAACATGTTTGGTCTGATTCTGCTCTTTGATCCAGGGAACAGGAGCAGGTGGAGGTTTAACAGACTGACTCTAAATACGCACACACACACACACACACACACACACACATACAAGAAAGGAATGAATCACTGCATCACTACACATATACTCACTCATCCTCTCATCTGAGGTTCTCAACCAGCTGTCCTGTTTGGCGATGTGTGTGTGTGTGTGTGTGTGTGTGTGTGTGTGTGTTGGGGGGGGGAGAAATAACCTCAAATGGGTGGAGGAACATGTGACCTACCACCAGACCCTTTAAAAAGAACTAATGTTATAAAACACTCACGTCTGGTGAGGAGATGTGAATGGGGGAATTTTCATTGTTTGGGTGGCTGTCAGGAGTCTCAGGTATTTCTGTGGTGCTGGTTGTTCTCTTCAGAAAATGGCGATGATGTCTGTCGGAGGCAGGAACACTCTGCGTCCTTGTCACCTGCTTCCGGTGTTTGTCCTTGGCGTGTGGTGGCCGTGGGTCTGTGGGCAGGAGCTGCAGGGACTTGTTCAGTGGGCTGTACTTATTGAGTTCTCGGGGAAGAACGCAGGTGGGCTTGACTGGTTCACAAATGTAACTAAATTAACAAAATATACATTATTAATTACTACTCCCGCAATCAAACAAATACATCTAAAAGCTCCTCAGTAATTGTAATCCTCAACAATCCCTCTCCTAAACATTTACCATCCGCAGCATCAGTCAGAAGCCCTAATCCAAAGTGATTTACAATTATCTACAATTATGCTGGAATTTGAACTTCTGATCACAAGTTCAACGTTATAACCATTGAGCTACAACTTCCCCTTGGGGAATACTGAGAGAAGAGTCAGGAAAGGACAAGGGAATGACTATTTCCCAACTATTCCCTAAACATTTGCTTACAATTCCCAATGCTATAAATCCACGGCACATTCCATCTCCTGAACATTTCACTTTCAGGATCATTCTGTACTGGACATTCACTAATACTGATCAGTGCCTCTTAATGAACATTTCTCACTCATGAATAGTCACTAATGCTGAACATTCAAAGTAAGTTATGCAGAGGTTCCTAGAGTTTCCTGTGTTACCCGCTGCATGAGATCCGGGGAACGTCTGGGCCAAGGTGATCTGTGATCTGGTTCAGGATGGATGGAAGCGGCTGCAGACTGTTTAACTTTTCCTTAGAAAAACAGGAGTTATGAAGTGTGATAATTAATAAGAGAAGTTTACTTATATACACACCTTATATTTTTCTTAATTTTTTTATTGGATTTCAGCAGAGCAAAGTATTTCAGCAATAATCCAAAAATTCAACAAAATGATAAATGCATGTCTGAATATATCTGATTCTAAAACCTTCAGCTGGTTGTGCCCTAGTGAGGTGACTTGCGTTGTTTATGTTTATTGTTGAGTTTATTACCGGGTTCATTGGGGAGATGATGTTCACCAGCAGGCTGTGAAGCACAGCGAGGCGTAAAGGAAGATCCACATAGCCATCAAATCGAGCCATCTCTAATTCACTGTCAGGGTTTGATACTTTCTGCAGAAAAGTCTTCATATCATTCCAATGTTCTTCGAGGAACTCATTCATGAAAAGCATGTACTCTTCTTTCTCACCAAACCTACAGTATAAATGGAAGGAACCAGAGAATATTGAATCTGGATCATCATCTCATCTGCTGAGGATAATTCACATCAATATCATTCAATAAAACTTCAGTTGTGCTCTTTTTGATTTTTTGTTTTCTTTTTCATTTGGTCTGAATATAATTTATATTTAATATAAAGTCCTATAAAATGTTGTGAAAGTTTGTGTAAATATAAAGTTATGCTTATATTTTTAGAATTCTATCAAGTAATTGAATGAATGAAGTTCTTGTATGACTGAAAGGGTATTTACATTTGATAGTGCTGTGTCTATGAGATGGTAAATGTTGTGTAGTTTCTGTAACTCACGGTGTGAAGTTAGCGAGGTTCTGCAGCACTTTAGCTGTGAGAGTCAGAGTCCGGAGTGTGTTGGGTTCTGGGTATGGTTGGGTCAGTCCAAACAAAGAGGGACTGAGGATGGCTGGACATAGGAAACGAAGGAACAAAGACGCTGAAATGAGACGGTACCCGATATCTGCTCGTCCACGTTCCTCACAATCGGACATCCAACTGGAGAAAATCTCATTTAGTTCCACTGGAAAAGAGCTGCAGGAGATGGATCACAAGCAGATCCATATCACAACCTCAGCACACACTCGCAAAACCACATCTCATTCACACTGTACTACACCATTAGATCAATAGATGAATTTACTTGTCACATGTACATTACAGAAAATATTATTTTTTCACATATCCCAGCATAGGAAGTTGGGGTCAGCCATGATACAGCACCCTGAAACAGAGAAGGCTAAGGGCCTTGCTCAAAAGCCCAGCAATGGCAACTGGCAGCACTGGGGCTTGAACCCCCGACCTTATGATCAATGACCCAGAACCATTCGATCAGTTACTTTTGAGCAACTACTTCAACAGCTGGGTTTGGAAGTTTGTTTTTTTTACTTTCCATTGGAGCTTTCAGGCTCATGAAGGTTTATATCCTTTAGTTACTACATTCATATCAAGATCCTTCTCCAATACCTCAGTCATATAGTATTTATTTTACCTCATACACACCTGTGAGTCTCAGTGATCTGCTGCACTACTTCACTACATGTCTCCTTCAGGTGGCGCTTATTATTGAGAAGCTCAGATGAGGAACATTTCTGTGGATCGACTTCACAGCTTTCTGAGGAAGTGTAAAGTCGAGTGATGAAATCTCCTGTTTAAACACACACACGCACACAATTACTAACAATGTATAAATATCATACCATAAACCGTACTTAAAGATGTGTGAAGAGATCAAAATCTAGATATATTTGTAAGATTTTTGAGTGGCAGGAGGAGTCAGTCGTATTCTTAGCAACCTTTACTGAACAGAGTGCTGCATTTTACACACATCTTAACTCAGCCCGTGCTAGGAACACAACAAAAACATTGCACATCACTTCCCAGGAGGGAACTAGTAACACCCTCCCAGTCCTCTAAAAGGAACCCCACTACTGCAATACTCAACCAATACACTACACCCCTTTCCCCCAATCCACAAAATCTGAAAACCTTCTTGTGGGCAGACGCTCTCGTACAGGGTACCTCCCAAGAGCAGGGGACACCTTCAGCCCCGGCAAGCTCTCCACTAGGTGTTTCCTCCTCTGAAGTAGTTAGCTGTAATTCAGGCCTGTCTGCCACTTTGGGGTCTGGCAGAAGAACAGTGTAGTCATCTGGCTTGGACCTTGATTTGTTTCCTGAGGGTGCCAACCTGTCCAGCAGCTGATCAACATGCCTTCAGTGTACCTGCCCATCATCAGTCCTGACCTTGTATGACAATGGGCCAGTGACATCAATGATGATGCCAGGTATCCACTTAGGATCTTTGGTGTAACTTCTCATGTACACCAAGTCATTAGGTCTAAACTTTCCTACAGTACCAGGGCATTTTTTCAGCACTCAGCTCCTGTCTGTGGAGCATATTACATTAATGGTCAGGGTGCAAACGATCCAGAACAGTGGTCAGATGCCACGTCATAAGCAACTCAGTGTGATGTGCTGTGACAGCAAGAAATGAGCAAGTTGGGTTTGCCACTCACCCTTGGTGACAGGGCCTCCTTGGTTGTCTGTACCATGCGTTCAGCCTGACCATTTGAGCTTGGGTGATAAGGCACTGTAGTGACGTGACAAATACCATTGTGTTCGGAAAACTTTTGAATCTCTGCAGAGGTAAAAGCAGCACCATTGTCTGAGACTATTACATCGGACAACCCATGCATTGCAAAAAGAGGTCTGAGTGTGTTGATAACTGATGACGATGACATGGAACTCATAAGAGACACCTCCAACCACTTGCTGTGTGCATCAACAACTATGAGGTATATTTTGCCTTGAAATGGGCCAGCAAATCAATATGCAGCCAGGGCCATTTCTTTGTCGTCCACTCACAAGGATGTACTTTAGCCTTAAAAGGCACGTGACACGACATTTGACAAGTTTTGCATGCCTTGACAGTTTCCTCTATCTTTGTCCTTGCCCGGCCACCACACATAACTCTTTGCGAGTCCCTTCATGTGTACGATGCCTGGGTGTGAATCATGCAGCATAGAGAGTACCTCCCTCCTGGCTAAGCCAGGAACAACCACACAGCTTCCCCATAGCACACAGATCTTATGCGTAGAGAGTTCGTTGCGGCACAAAAAAAAGTTCTGAACTGGCTATCAGATACCTCGTCCTGCCACCCATGTAGCACCCAGAGTAGTACTCGTTACATGACAGGGTCCTTAAGAGTTAGGTTTGCAATTCGTTTAGCATGCATTGGTGCATCCGGCACCATTTCAAGCAGCAATACTTGCATAGGTGGTTGTTAGTGTTAAGACGGTTTTCACACTGTTTCACACACATTCCTTTGTCTGTTCAGTGTCTATAGGATATTTACGATGTTAGTCTGTAAGGTAAACAGGGAGTCTTATCTGGCTCACACATCTCCGGCTAGTATATCCTCTTGTCTAAACAGGAAACAACTTTAGGTCAGCTTTCTCTCCTCTGTGTGTATATATACGTTCTGCTGCCTGCAATAAACCGAAGAAGAACATTTGCTGTGTGCGGTGTGATTCTTCCCTGAATTCAGAAAGGCACTACGGGCATCGCAGGTCGTATGGAAAACCTCTCCAAGAATTAAGTTTCGTTTGGGCATGATAAAAATCTAACAGTGGTGGTGTAACAGCATCAGATACCGACAAAGGTAAGCGACTGAGGGCATTTCCCATGTGTTTGCCAAGTCTGTAGCATAGCTCATAGTCGTAAGCTCCTGGTGAAAGAATGGTATAAGGGTTAGGGTATAATCTTAGAATGGTGCAAGAGTCCAAGCAGGGGTTTGTGGTCCATGAAAATCACAAAGTGGCAGCTTGCAAGATACTGGTAAAACTTTGACAGCGAAAGCAATCGCTCAGTAATAGTCATTGTTCTTGAAGCAAAACAAATGGACCTCTCCTGGCCATCATGTTCCATGTGGAACAATAATGCCCCAAGTCCATAAGGCGAAGCATCGCAAACTACTGCCAGGGGTTTCTTTTCATCATAATGCACCAGCACCTTATCTGTTTGTAGCAACTGTTTCACCTGAGCATATGCTACCACATGTTTTGCTTCCCACTGCCAAGTGGCAGACTGGTCAAGAAGGCGATGCAAGGGTTCCAGAACAGTACCCTTGTTGGGAATAAAACAGCTGTGAAAGTTAAGTAGCCCCAATAATGCCTGGACTCTGTTTTGTTTCATGAGGCAGGGGCATTTTGGATAGCTCCCACTTTTTCACAGGTTGGTTTGATGCCATCCTTATCCATATTAAACCCCAAAAACTCCACTTAAGCAGCTGCAAAAATGCTTTTTTCTTTTTTCAGCAAAAAGCACTTTAGTACAGCTTATAGCCATGCATTGTGTTCCTCCATGGTTTTGCCTGAAATTAGGATGTCATCCAGGTATGGCTGGACTCCTCGGATTCCTGTAAACAAGTGTCTAAAAATCCGTGAAATATTAAAATATTTCTCAACCATTGAGCCCGAAACAGCCCACGGTGAGTGTAAACAGTCAGTAAGTCAGCAGAGTTGTCATACAGTGGAAGCTGTTGATAAGCTTGTTTCAAATCAAGTTTTGTGAACAACTTCCCCTGCTAGCTTCGAGAATGGTTCAGATGGCGTGGGTATGGAGTACACATCAGGCTTAATAGCCGTGTACAGCTATTAGCGGTAATCACGGCAAATCCTCAAGCCCCTATCTTTTTTACTACGGCCACTATAGGCGTGGCCCACTTTGCATGCTGAACAGGTTAAAAAATTCCTTGAGCCACCAATTTATCCAGCTCCTCATCCAGCAGTGGCCCCAAAGCAAAAGGAACCGGGTTGGCTTAAAAAAAAACTTTACTGAACAGAGTGCTGCATTTTACACACATCTTAACTCAGCCCGTGCTAGGAACACATCAAAAACATTGTACATCACTTCCCAGGAGGGAACTAGTAACACCCTCCCAGTCCTCTAAAAGGAACCCCACTATTGCAATATTCAACCAATACACTACAATATTTAAATCATTTCATTCCCATTAATTACTGACAAAAAAACTGATCATGAAAAAAAAAAACTTTCAGTACCAAGAGTATCGAGGAGATATTTCTGCCCCACTAGCTTCATGTACTCGTCTATGGCTTTGGTGGCCAAAGTGTTTTCTCTGAAGATTAGAGCCTCATTCTCGCCCGAGCGCTGGACTTCAGCACCACCCAGCTCGATGAGGAACTCCTGGAAATGAAACAAAAGGAATAAAAGGCATCAGTTTCTTTAGGGCTAAATCTCAGACCAGAAACAACTAAAGATAATTTGACTAAAACCATCTAAAGTCAGCTGTGTGATAGTTTTACACTCAAATCTGTGTAATGATTAGATGAAGAGATTAAGGACTTTTGGAATTTTAGATTTACGTTCAATAATCATTTTAATTCTGCACCACTCATTATAAATAAATAAATAAATAAATAAATGCTTTATAAGTAAATACATTTTCCAACATTTGTCTATATTAGAATTGTTGGTTGTATGTTTTCATGTTTAACTGGTTGAGTGAGAACTTGTATCTGATGCTACACACCTTGGCCTTTCCAATGCTTTGTAGAACATGGACGAGTGCTCCAGCCAGCTCCTCTTTGTCCCTGACATTCAGCAAAGGCTCCAGATTGCTGCACATCTCCATGTACCCCAGTGTCACATACTCTGCAAACTCCTTATATCTCTCGATCGGCAGCACCTGCAGGTTCTGAAAACGCGCCTTTACCCGGAGACATGCCTGCGGCCCGAGCTGCTCTTTCGCCCCACCTGTACCAGGGGGTTTGTAGGGTATGATGGGATACCATTTTTCCTGAAACACTCGTCCTTTAATGTTGGCCAGAGACAAAGCCACGCTGCCCAGAGGGTAAGAAATGCTCTCATCCTTCGAGTGGCGCTTCTTCTTGGGCTCATCATCACGGAAGAGATGCAGTGTAATCTGTGTGACAGGTGGGAGGTTATCAAGCTCAAACAGCTCGCCCCAAAACAGCTGGCACCACCCTGCGTTTCCACTTCCTCCAGAAGACACGCCCACATTGCTTGACCCTCCGTCATTCCCAGGCCCTGATGATGATTTATCCACGCCGCGACTGCTGGTGCGAGCAAACAAAGTTCCGTCCAGATAAACCTCACAGTAGTACCGCTTTTTCGGAGGGAGATCTTTAGCTTCGTTCACCCACAGGCTCAGAAAGTTCTCCGTACGCTCACAGTTGTCCTACATAAAAACATCACAGCAAACACACATTTACAGAAGAACCAATCATTAGTTTCTCCTGGACAATGTCACTTCACACAACAGTACAAAACACACAACTACGTACAGAACAAACACACAAGAGTACAGCACAATTAACATGCAGGAGAATAAGTATGTGTTATCTAGACAAAAGAACACAACATTCTGCTTAGAGAAAGAATTAGTGCAACAGTTATGCAGTTTAGCAGGAAAAGAGTCTGATAATAGTAAAGTTTCCACTGCAGCATTTTAAAGTACTGGTGTGCAGTGGTGTTACTGGAGTTATACTGGTTTATGGTTGTGTGTTGAGATTCAGCATGGTATGTAAATATTAGGTTTTGATTTCATTTGACCTAAAGAACATTATTTGAGTGAATTTGTTTATGTGAATTCAGTACCTTATTGGGCCGAGCAGCACGGCGCAGGTTCTCAATCCAGCGGTCCCTCTCAGCAGCCGAGCTGCAGCCGAAGCAGTGGTTACTGTCTGAGTTAATCACTTCAAAGCAGTACTTCTCTCCGAGGATGGAGCTGTGCACCGGTCGGATCACAGTGGTACAGTCTGAACTCACATCCAGACTTTCAGCTGCACTCAGTGGAACCAAGAGAGAATCTCGAGAACCGAACCTGATGCACACACAGGAACATTCAAACTATAAGGAGCATAAACAACTTCATCAAACTTACCAAACACACAGATACATACAGATACACACACTCGCACACATACATACACACACACAAACACTCACACACACACACACACACACACACACACACACACACACACACACAGACAGACACACACATATACATATAAATATACATATAGATGGACAGACAGACATTCAGACAGACCCACACACATGTACACAGTACCAGCCAAAAGTTTGGACAGTTTTATTCTAAGGTTTTTCTTTATTTTGATGAATAAAAAAAACACGTATGGAATCATGTAGTAAACAAAAATGTGTTAAAGAACCCAGAATATGTTTCATATTTTAGATTCTTCTAAATAAGTTTTCTTTAATGACAGCTTTGCACACATTTGTTATTCTCTCAGTGAGCCTCATGAGGTCGTCACCTGGAATGGTTTTATGGAAAAGTTCTTGAGGAGTTCCCAGAGGTGTTGTGTGCTTGTTAGCTGCTTTTCCTTCACTCTCTGGTGATTGGATGATTGTGTCACTGTCCTTCCTGAATACAAAGCTCTTACAGAGCCTAGAGGTGTGTGTGGGGTCGTTGTCCTGTTAGAGAACAAATGATATTCCCACTAAGGGTAAACCAAAATGTGATGGCATGTCGCTGCAGAATGCTGTGGTGGTCATGCTGGATAAGTGTGTCCTCAATTTGAACTAAATCACGAACAGTGTCACCAGCAAAGCTTCTCCATACTATCACACCTCCTCCTCCATGCTTCATAGTGGGAACCACACATTCCGGAATCATCCGTTCACCCTCTGTACGTAAAGGCTAAAGGTTTTTACTTGTCACATGTACTTTACAGCAGAGTGAAATTCTTTCTTCACATATCCCAGTGATATCAGGAAGCTGGGGTCAGAGCGCAGGGTCAGCCATGATACCACACCCTGGACTACAGAGGGTTAAGGGCCTTGCTCAAGGGCCCAAGAGTGGCAGCTTGGAGATACTTGGGCTTGAACCCCTGACCTTTAAATCAGTAACAAATCTAACAAAGACACAGTCATGAGTTTGCAAGATGTAGCTACTTTCTAAAATAATGTAAAATATAAAATACTGAGTTCTTTAACACTTTTTGTTTACAACAGAATTCCATACGTATTCATTGATAATTTCAGTGTCTTCAGTATTAATGTACAATGTTAAGAACAATAAAGAAAAAAATTGTGTGAACCAGCTTTTAAAGGTAAGTGTAAACAGACAGACAGACAGACACACACACACACACACACACACACAGCACCGTGCTGCAGGAGTCAGTCCAACAATGTTCAGTTGTGTGTTACTCAGTTTCCTGTGAGCTCCACCCTGCAAACGTCGTTTTATCTTCATCTGATCCCAAGAGAGAGGAAGAAAGTGAGAAAGAGAGATTTTAGTTTTTATTTTATATTTTATTCAAATTCCATACTCGGGTGTAAGTTTGTATAGAGTGTGTACTCGGGTATAAGTTTGTATAGAGTGTGTACTCGGTGTGTAAGTGTGTATAGAGTGTGTACT
>JAAIIK010018697.1:3188-15803 GCA_014706435.1 Silurus glanis | reverse complement strand
AGTGTATTAGAGGAGTATGTCTGTGGGTTCACTGTTGTTAAGTAATCTTTCAGCTTTGGAATTTGGCCCTGCCGTATCCCAAACCCAATCATGCCTCCTAGAAAAGGGTAATATTCACTTCCTGTGAACACTGAAGCTGTCGCCAAAGCTTCACTGGCAATCCACTGAATTCCAGTAACGTTCAGATTCATATAGTCCTTCATAAAGGGTGTGAGTTCCCCCTCAGCTGAAAACACCACCACGACCCGAGCAGTGGAGCTGTTCATCACACGGATGATCTCTATCGCTCTCTGGCTGTTGTATAACAGGGGGATCATCTCCTGATAGGAGATACACACACTTGTACCCTTCAGCTCTTCAAGCAGTCCTTGCAGAGCGAAGTGGCCATATATGTGATCTCCCCGCACAACACCCACCCATGTCCAGTTGTAATGTATCAGTAGCTTTGCAATAGCTTTCACCTGGTGCGCATCATTGGGGATGACTCTAAAGAATGTCGGGAATTCTCGTCTGTCACTGAGGCATGTACAGGAAGAGAAATAGCTGATCTGAAAGAGAACAGAGCTCATCTAATAAACTTTAAGTTTTATATGTTAATTCCCATTTTTACATATTATACACATTTTATTTTATTTAGTAATAAAGTCACACAACAGGAGAAAGCATTACATTTCATGCATTCTTCCCCGATGCAATTCTTCTCTCATTCTTTCTCAATTAATATCACTTTAATAGAGTAAATGAATGAACTCTTAAAAAATTATAATATGAATCTTCTGTCATTAGATAAAATGTATACCATTGGAATCCTGAAATGTTGTAAAATTCGAGAAACCACAATAGACTCAGCTGATCCAGACTCAGCAACAACAGCCAACATCGGGCTTGCAACTTTACACATTTGTCTGCCTGCTTCATTTGGTCCATTAATCACAGCCAGAGCGGCTCTCTGAGCCGTTAATGGGTATGCACAGGAATCAAACATTTTATAGCCCAAAGTGTGGTTCGGTAGCAGTTCAGAGCTGTTGTTAATTTCCTCTACAGCAAGCTTCATAGTCAGACCCCAGCGAAAAGCTTCGGGATCAAACCTGTGAGAATCAGTAAAAGTTAAATTCGGCAATGATAAACACCAAGGTACTGTACATTAATGAGAAATGCCTGAGAAACAATGTTGAGTAAGATATGATTTACATTTCCTTCATTTTGAATTATAATCAAAATGCAATATTGAGTACATGAGTCTTTTCTGGTCAATAAGACAATAAAACAAATAGGACAACAATTACAAAACAAATTTTTACCTTACAAAATGATATATAAAAAAATTATAATATAATGATAATCTAGTAGAGTGTTAAGAAGGCATTTCTACCCATTACACTTTACTGGTCCAGGCTTGTATGTGAAGTTCACATCTGGCATTTCCTGATTGTAGTGAAAAGGGAATATACCCCCAATGACAAAGTCTCCATCAGCAATGAAGCCTGGCCCCAAATGATTCTGTAGAGTGCAGTTAGGATCTGAGGATAAAATGAGAATAGAAAAACTGAGCACCAGTATCCATAGAAGTATAGAACCCATCTTCGTTGATGCTTGACCCATTGCCTTGTACAGAGAAAGAGAAGGCTGGATGTTTTATACGCCACACTCTGTCTCATCATGTGTCACAGTCACATGGCATCTCCAGCAATCATAATCATAGTGGACATTGTACATCTTGCATGTTTCTTTCTTTTTTTTTTTTTTTTGATTGTGCACTACAGAAACAAACAAATATAGAAACAATACCTTTAATATCAGTTAAAAAAAATTTAATTAATAATTGTATGTTATAGCCTTTATATTTATTCACTGTACATATGCTACCATATATATATATATATATATATATATATATATATATATATATATATATATATATATATATATATAGTAGACTGTTTATTCAGCTTGCTAACTTCTTAAATGGCATAATCTTGTAACCTTTCACTCCTTTCACTTCTGCACATTCATCTTCAATGCCATAGCCTTAGAACCATCTCTGTACTTCCTAATGATATCCACACATTCTGCACTGTTATAGCCTTTATATTTATTCACTGTACATATGCTTACATATATATATGTAGCCCCTCCTTGAACTGCCACCTTAACGTGGTGGAGGGGTTTGAGTACCCGAATGACCCTAGGAGCTATGTTGTCCGGGGCTATATGCCCCTGGTAGGGTCTTCCAAGGCAAACAGGTCCTAGGCGACGGGTCAGACTAAGCGCGGTTCAAAAAACCCTTACGAGAAAAAATAAATCAAGGACCGTGACGTCGCCCGGTATGGCGCAGCCGGGGCCCCACCCTGGAGCCAGGTCCGGGTTTGGGGCTCGTATGCGAGCGCCTGGTTGCCGGGCCTTCCCCCACGGGGTCCGGCCGGGCTCAGCCCGAAGGAGCGACGTGGGGCCGCCTTCCCGTGGGCTCACCACCTGCAGGAGGGACCGTAAGGGACCGGTGCGGAGAGGATCGGGCAGCAGTCGAAGGCGGGGGCCTTGACAACCTGATCCCTGGACACGGAGAAGTGTCTAGGGAATCTGCTTAGACTGCTGCATATCATTTACTTAAACTGCTTACCTGTGCACACATTATGGTATTTTACAGGCTGGCTAATATTTCTTTCTCTAATCTTAATTAAATAACTCTAATTAAAAAAGCCAGCATCGAAGTCTGATAGTTTAAGGTTCAGTCCTGAACCGGGGTTCCCTTTCAGGAACTCGAGTTGCGTTAAAACGCTTTGGCAACGCCCTAAACCAGGAAGCTACAAAACGGCTGAGCAATAGTAACGAAATTAGATTTAGTTGTTCAGGTAAGCGCTTTGTGTGTGATTCTGTGCAGCCATGAGCTTTAAATGCAAGCAGAATTCTGACTGTGTGTTCCATTGTGCCCCGCCTCATTGGGGTACACCCGATGTGTTGTTTGCTTAGCTTAGGAGCATGCTTAGCATTTTTAGCCATGCGGCTATGCACTCCCGGAGAGTGCTCTCCGAGGTGAGCGCTCTCCCTCGCGGCTCAGGTCCCGCTCTTGCCGAGGTGAAGCGGTGTCGAAGGCCGACCTAGCAGAAGGCATAGAGATGGATGAATCCTTTCCAGCCTCTCCTGCCAATCCAGCCTCTCCTGCAGGGCCAAGCTCCCGGGAAAAGCACGGCTTCGGCGGTTCCTTCTTCCGGCGCGTGTAACACGATGCTCCGGATTTCTTCCTCTGAGGAGGGAAATTTTTCGGATGTTAGCAAACCCACGTACTCTTTCCAGCCTGTGCTGTTCGAGGAGCTCCTGGAGGTAGTGACGCGGGCCATCACTATGCTAGAGATAGCATGGCCCATATGAGTAGCGGAAGCAACTCGTTCACAGCAAGTTGGATGAGCGTTTCCTGCGTCCCACGGCACAGCCTCCGCTCTGGGGCCTACTGTTTTTTCCCAACATACAGACGAGGTGTCTAGGTCCTGGGAGACCCCATATGCAGCCTGTACCTTCCCCCGCATCGCTATACTCAACTATAGTAGAGTTTAGGAAATGTGGCTATGGTGAGATACCTGGGGTTGAAGAGATGCTAGCAATGGCTATCTCTCCCCAGGTGAGGCATCGCGAAATGCCCTGGTATTGCCTACGAAAGCCACTTCGGCTCTAGTAGGTAGGGCTTACATGGCGACAAGTCAGGCGGGGGGTTGCCTTCACACGATCAGTGATACTTCCCCGCTGCTCTCATAGGGCTGCTCAGCGGGTGCAGCCCCAGCCCGGCATGGCCAGGCGTTGCGAAGCCCAGAAACAGAGCTTTGCCTCCGTTGACACTCTAGGCCCAAATCGAAGGTGTCGGCCAGAGAGTGGTCCTCTCCTCGAACAAATGGACGGTGGTAAAGCGGCCCTGACAACCAGAGCGCCCTGCATCAAGGGGGACGGTCTACACCTTGCACGTTGTCCGTACCTCCTCGTCACCACTAAGAGGCCAGGCTGTTAGCTCAGCCACAGGATCTGCCTTGGAGCACAGCCTCCCTCCGGCGGGTGCTTCCTCCTATCTCCGCCCTAGAGATCGCTGGAGAGAGCCGCCTCTCCGGAGGCTCAAACGGCTTTGTGGCACAACCTCACTCTAGCGGGTGTCTCCCTCCATCCCGCCCGAGAGATCACTGCAGATGGCCTCGATGGCTGCAGTGCACCACTTCAGCCGCTCTGAGAGGGTCTGGGGCCAGCCCGAGGGTTTGGTTCCCCAGTCGGATGCCTTGGCATAGGAGGACACGCAGTTAGCCCTGCCACAGGATGTGCTTCGAGTCGCAGCCTCCCTCCAGCGGGGTATCTCTCTCCATTTTCACCCGAAAGATCGTGGCGGATAGAGGAGACCCGCCACCTCTCAGGAGGTTCCAACAGCTGCAGGGCACTGCTCCAGCCACTCTGCGAGGGTCAGAGGCCAGCCTTGAGAGGCTGGTTCCCTTGAGGGATTTCCTGGCAGCTTTTGAATAACTGCCAGACGTATCTCGGTGGGTCCTGCGTGCAATAGAGAGGGACTACTCGATTCAATTCGAGTCCTCTCCTCCCTGGTTCAATGGGTTGTGCCCCACCCTGGTGGGACCCGAGCAGGCTCTGGTCCTGGAGTAAGTAGTACGCACCCTTCTGAGGCAAGGGGCCATCAAATTTGTTCCTCCCTCAGTCAGAGAGTCGGGCATTGTTTCAAAGAAGGAAAGCGGATTGAGGCCGATCCTAGATTTATGCTCCTTGAACCGCTCACTCATGAGGCTCTGGTTCAGGAGGCTTACCCCCAGCAGGGCATGTCACAGATCATGTCCGAGGACTGGTTTGTCACGATAGATCTAAGGAACGCCAATTTCCACATAGCCATCTTTCCTGCTCACAGGAGGTACCTGATGTTTGCTTTCGGGGGCAAAGCTTACCAAAGTTGGGTTCTTCCCGTTGGCCTGGCACTCTCGCCCCGCACCTTTACAAAGTGCATTAATGTGGCTCTAGCCCCGCTATGGGTTCAGGGCATCCGCCTTCTGAACTACATTGACGATTGGTTGGTATTAGCTCGATCAGAGCTTCAGGCAGTCCGGCATTGAGATGTTGTTCTCGCCTGCATGAAGGAGCTGGGGTTTAGACTGAACACAGGGAAGAGTGTGCTTTCTTTGTTGCGGAGAGTCAACCGTGCTGCAAGCGGTATTGTCTCCCGCCCGGATTGCAGCCATTCTCACAGCAGTCAGGAGAGTGAGAGAAGGAGAACCACTCACTGTAAGGCAGTTCCAGAGGCTGCTGGGTCTCATGGCGGCAGCGTCCAACGTGATTCTGCTTGGCCTCCTCCATATGTGGCCCCTCCAGTGGTGACTCAGGGACAGAGGGTTCTCCCAAAGGGGAGCTCACTCTGTACTATCAAGTTTTCGAGGCGAGCTCTTCAAACCTTGGATATATGGAGGGAACACGCATTTCTGTCTCAAGGCCCCATCCTGGTGACACCTTGTCATCGCGTAACGCTAACGACAGATGCATCCCCCATGGGGTGGGGAGCGGTCATGAGTGGCCACTTCGCCCAAGGTCGGTGAGACGAGCTACATCGTTAATGGCACATGAACTGCCTGAAGATGATGGCTTTGATTTTGGAACTCAAACACTTCCTCTGAGACCTGATCTGAGATCTGTTTGCAACTCAGGAGACCCCACACTGTCCCCTCTGGTTCTCTCTCTAGCCATGGTGCAGACGTGGCCGAGGTTTCGTCTGTACGCCTTCCCTCCCATCGTGCTGCTCCCTGGAGTTTTGGAGAGAATCCCCCAGGATGGAGTACGTCTCCTCCTGGTGGCACCTCGTTGGCCGGGCAGACTGTGGTTTGCGGACCTGCTGCTGGACCTCCTTGGGAAATTCCTCCCAGGAGAGATCTCCTCTCGCAATCTGGAAGCCTGGTTCACTCCCCGCCCAGAATTGTGGAGGCTGTGGCCCCTGAGGGGGCACAGTTTCTAGTAGCTGGTCTCTCTACTGAGGTAGTTGGGACAATCCTCCATTCCAGAGCTCCCTCCACGAGGAGGTTGTATGCCACCAGGTGGCAGCTGTTCTGCACGTGGTGTGAGCACCAATGGTTAGACCCAGTCAACTGCCCGGCTGGGTCGATTCTGAAAGGAACAGTTTGCTACGGGGTTGGCTCATCCACTTTGAAGGTTTAATTGTCCGCTATCGCGGCTTATTGTACCCCGCCCGCGGGGCATTTGCTAGGGAAACATCCTTTTGTGACACATTTCCTGCACGGCACCCGGAGGCTGAGGCCCGGGATACGATCCAAGTGGCCCTTAGGTACCTGTCGGTTAAGACCGCCTTCCTTTTGGCAATATCCTCCCTTAAAAGGATCGGGGACCTACAGGCCCTGTCTGTAGCCCCGTCTCTCCTGGAGTTTACCCCTGGCATGGCCAGACCCTAGAGCTGGGTATGTACCTAAGATCCCTACGGCTCTCTCATGACCTGTTGTCATGTTGCAGGCATTCTGCCCTCCTCCCCTCCTAGCTCAAGACCAGGAGAAGCAGAACCCACTGTGTCCAGTGCAAGCACTGGATACGTACCTCCACAGGACGAGTTTTTAGAGAAAGTCGGAGCAGCTGTTTGTCTGCTATGGCCCTCATATGAAAGGTTTTCCAGCTAATAGGCAGATTCTCAGCAGATGGATAGTGGATGCGATTTCCTCTGGTTATGAGTCCTCTGGTCTTCCCATTCCTTTCGGAGTCAAGGCTCATTCGACCCAGAGTATGGCCTCTACGCCCTGGTCCGCGAGGGGTGCCCCTGTTGGACATATGTATCGCTGCGGGTTGGTCCACCCCTTTGACCTTTGTCAGGTTTTACGACCTCGACACCAGAGCCACTCCCGGCTCCTCTGTCCAAGCACGCTGGTGGTGCCCATACACACTATGGAAGGGACTGGTCAGTATGGTGTGATAGTATGCTCATTCCCAAAGCGTTTTGACGCAGCTGGAGTTCCTGAAAAGGAACGTCTCTAGGTTACGTATGTACGAGATGCTGCGTCTCCAGCCATACTCCATGCATCCCTGAAAGCGCTTACCTTCCCTTTCCTCAGAAGCTAATGTCACTACCATCGCTTAGCTGTTTTGTAGCTTCCTGGTTTACGCGACGTCGCCCGTCGATGACGTCACGACTTGCCTATTGGCCGGATTTTACATGTGATTCAGAGCGTGGACAACGCAGCGCATTCCCAAAGCGTTTTGATGCAGCGTCTTGTTCCCTCAGGGAACTAGGGTTACATACGTAACCTAGAGACGTTACTGTTTGTGTGGTTTTCCACACTGGCTTTCTCTTACTACCTACCACTTAAATGGCAGCAAGTGGAATGGATAAGACTGTGATTTCATGGTACTTTGTGTCAGAGTAGTGCATAAATTCAAATAGTGACATAGAAACATACTGAATGTATTATTTTCAGCTTTTTCTTTATTTCCTGTTTAGAAACATAAATTATCAAACACATTTTTAGTGATGGGCCTTGTAGCTATGTATGTACAGTATGTATGTATGTACACTCACTGTCCAGTTTATTGTACAGATGCACATTAATGCAATTTACAATTAAATCAATTAGATGCAATTTGTTTAATTATCCACATTTTAAAAAGTGTGATATCTGCGACTTTGACTGTGACTTGGTTGTTGGTACCGAATTAATGGTTTGGCTATATCAGAAACTGTCAATCTCCTAGGATATTCACACACAAACATCTCTAGACTTTAGATGAAATTGTCCAGCATTGGTGAGCCTATGCTCATCATAGCCTCAGATTTTAGCAAAGAGATATTATTTGACTCATTATATTCTTCCTGTTAGCTTAACCCTACAGCATCTGGTAATTTTCCTCTCCTATAAACATTGAATTTACACCCAAATAACTGTTGTTCATTTTTTTTTGCACTACTCTGCATAATCTATAGAGACATTTGAGTGTGACAGTCAGAGATCATCTTTTCCCCATTCTTTTGTTTAATGTGTATATTAACTATATATACCAATACCTGTATAGCAATATAAACTATATAAATGTGTATACCAACACACACATACAGTTTATATATACTGTATGTGTGTGTGTTTGTGTACAACCTGATTATGTTGTAATTAATGATTATTATTTTCCAATAAGATGCTGTTTGTTATTCTTTTCTGGTTTAAGTAGAATGATGTAACACTTTGGAGCAAATAAGCACAAAAGAAGCCCAAAACTTGAGGCTAAAATAGCAAAGATTTCGACTGCAGTGGTGAATTTACCAGGGGAACTGACATAAGCAGGTATAAATGCCAGCCACACTGCACAAAATATTAACATGCTAAAAGTAATATATTTCGCTTCGTTAAAATTCCCAGGTAGTTTTCGAGCCAGAAAGGCCAAAATGAAACACAAACAGGCCAAAATGCCAATGTAGCCGAGTACACACCAGAAGGCCAGCTCAGATCCCACCCTACAGTCTAGAATAATCTTAGAGTGCTGATACTGTGTGTTTCTGTAGGGGACTGGAGGGGACGATATGAGCCATGCTGCACAGATGATCATCTGGACCAGGGTGCAGCTAAAAATAATGATCCTCTGCTGTATTGGCCCAAGCCATTTCATGACATTGTTTCCAGGTTGGGTGGCTGTGAAAGCAGCGAGCACCACTAAGGTTTTCCCCAGGATGCACGAGATACAGAGCGAGAAGGTGATGCTGAAAGCAGTGTGGCGCAGCATGCAAGACCAGGATGTGGGCTCCCCAATAAAGATCAGTGCACACAGGAAACACAGGGTCAAGGAGAACAAGATGAAGAAACTCAGCTCTGAGTTATTCATACGCACAATGGGAGTGTTTCTGTGGTAGAGAAAGACTGCAAATACAGCTAAAGTGACACAGGCCCCCAAAACAGCAATAGCTGTCAGTGTTAACCCCATTGCATCATGGGAAAGGAAGTCGATAACCTTGGGAATGCATTCTGTTCCGTCAACATTCGACCAGTAATCTTCAGGGCAGGCCATGCAGTCTACTGAATCTTGGAAAGCAGCAAAATGGAAAAAAAAAAAAAAAAAAGATTTAGTATGAAGAGTGATTTTTGGATATATGTGAATTTTTTTTCTAGAAAATGTCCCAACCTGTCTGATTACTAATCTTGCCACTGTCACATGGTACACAGTCAAAGCAGCAAAGAGGCTCCCCTTGACGGACAGCTTTCCGAAATCCTGGAGAGCAGCTGTCACTGCAAACAGAGACTGGCACCTGTTTACCACAAAAAACAGCCAGATCTCAATAAAACTCTGCACACTAATATTATTATATTTTATTATATTATATTATAAACTTTCTTTCGGCTTCTCCCATCAGGGGTCGCCACAGCGGATCATCCACATGTTTGATTTGGCACATGTTTTTACGCTGGATGCCCTTCCTAACACAACCCTTCCCATTTATCCGGGCTTGGGACCGGCACTAAGAGTGGCTGGGGTCGGTTCCCTGACCAGGGATCAAACCCGGGCCGCAGCGGTGAGAGCGCCGCATCCTAACCACTAGACCACCAGGGGACCCTATATTATATTATATCATATTATATTATACTATATTAATAAAAATATAATATAATATAATAAAATATATGATATGATATGATATATTATATCATATTATATTTTATTATATTACTTTATATTATATTATATTTTTATTATATTCTATTATATTATTATAAGTCATTCTGAACAAATGTCAGTTCCAAACAAAAATAGCACTTTTTTATTTATTATTATGTATACTTATTTTTTTACTTGTCTCTTGTTTTGCTTTTCTGCCTTGAAATAAGAAAAATAAACGTGTATTATATACTTGACAATTTTTGACTACTAAAAGTACATCCCAGTCATTCGAAGGTGTGCAACAGTCAAAATTGCATTCTTTGGTTTTCTCACATAAAGACGCCTGATCCAGGTCTCATCTGAGGTCTGTGTGCTTTGAAGCAACTTACCTCCACTTCACGCTACAGAACTTCAACAGTTGGTTTCTCATGTACTGAACTACATTCTGAGAGCAGCTTGCCTCACTCATGTCTCTGGCCCATGTGATAGCTGTGTCATAAATGACCAGCTCATTCCCGGCCTCTCGAGCCCCATCATACATGCCCACTTTAACCAGCTCAATATTGCCAGCTGTGCCCTTCTGCCAGTTGATCAGGTCGTAGGACGGGATCGAGTCACCGTTCATATCAAAGTTGACCGTCTCACCTGAGATAGTAAACGAGACATCTTGCAGGTAATGCTGGAGCTATGAAAGCACATGAGAAAATTGAGATGAAGAGCAATCCATTATTGTAATTAACAATAGGCAATATTATTTTATATTATTAATTGTGATAATAGACAGAATGACCTGCACCTGCCATGGATATACTTTAGAGCTGTCAGTACACATGGAGGTTCCTGGTTTGCAAGTCATGAGATTGTGGAGGGAGTGAGCAATCGCATAAACGCCTTTGTATACATTATAAGAAATCCGAGTACTAGATGTGTTCATGTAGGCAGAATGTTGCTTGTTGAGTGGCTCTTGACCAGTGCACAGGGGCAGCTGGGTATCCTGGGAGGACAAAAGAGAGCACCCATACAGAGCACCCCACAGTTCCTGCACCAGAGTGTTGGATGGGTACACCTGTGGGTTTACAGTGGTTAGATAGTCTTTCAGGTTTGGAATATAACCCTGGCGAATCCCAAACCCAATTGTGCCTCCCAGGAAGGGGTAGTACTCACTTCCTGTGAACACTGAAGCTGTTACCCAGGCCTCACTGGCAATCCATTGAATTCCTGTAACATTCAGTTTCATATAGTCTTTAAAAAATGGTGTGAGTTCACCCTCAGCTGAAAACACCACCACCACTCGGGCAGTAGAGCTGTTCATCACACGGATGATCTCTTTTGCTCTCCTGCTGTCATACAGCAGGGGGATCATCTCCTGGTAGGACACACACACACCTGTATCTTTCAGCTCGTTAAGCAGTCCCTGCAGAGCAGAGCGTCCATATTCATGGTCACCCCTAACCACACCCACCCATGTCCAGTTGAAATGAATCAGCAGCTTAGCAATGGCTTTCACTTGGTACGCATCACTGGGGATGACCCTAAAGAAGGTGGGGAATTCTCGTCTGTTACTGAGGCAGGCACAGGAAGAGAAATAGCTGATCTGAAATAGAAATGTACATCAATTGGTTTCACACTGGAAGTCCTACAGTGACCTATTTAGAAGATAATGTTCTAGTCAGTAATAAAGAAAATTGTATTAAAAAAAAAAAAGCATGTTTAATAATCAAGTCCTGGATACTGAAATGGAATTGAACCACTTTTTAACCACACAGCCACATATTTATGAATAATTATATTCACTAATACATACATGGCAAAAATAAATTAATAAACACTGTCAGTTATGTGCATTTCAAAAAAGATATTCTATGACAATAAAGATTTATACCATAGGAATCCTGAAAGGGCGTAAAATCCTAGACACAACAATAGACTGAGCTGACCCAGATTCACCAATTATAGCCAGCATCGGGCTCGCACTTGAACACATGGGTTTGTCTGCTTCCATTGGTCCATTCATTACAGCAAGAGCTGCTCTTTGACCAGTTAAGGGATATGCACAGGAATCGAATATTTTATAACCTAGAGTATGGTTCGGCAGCAGCTCACTACTGTTGTTAATTTCCTCCACAGCAAGTTTCATAGTCAGAGCCCAGCGGAAAGCCCGGGGATCAAACCTGAACAAAAAAATTGAATGAATAAATGAACATTAGAACAACAATGCTCCACCATAATACACAAGGCACTGGTTGCAGGATTATTTTCCATTCTACTCATATATATCTACAATTATTTTGATTTCAAACACAAAATCCATTCATTTCAAGCAGAAACTCAAAGGTTTGCATGGTTGCATTAGTACATTCATACCCATTACACTGCACTGGTCCTGGTTTGTATGTGCAGTTCAAGTCTGGCATTTCCTGATTATAATGCAAAGGGAAAATGCCACCAATCACGAAGTCTCCATCAGCCATGAATCCTGGCTCGAAATTATTCTGCAGAGTACACTGAGATTCCAAGGTTGCACTGAACATGGAAAAGCGAAACACAAAAAGCCAGAGGAAAAGAACAGACATCTTCCGCGATGAACGTCGTCTTCCTTACAGAGAATCAGTAGTGGGCAGGTAGCTTTATTTTATATACCACATATATGCTGCGTCTCACGTGTCCTAGTCACATGACATCGTGGCCTAACAATTATAAACTATACACCACTTGTTTTAATGAATTGTGTTTATTAATTCAACTACCTGTATTTTAAATGTGTTTAGTTGTAGAACTATATATTTTATGTGTAAATATTCTGTTTGCAAAATGTTTTTTTTCACATTTTGTTTAAGTTGATCAATCTGTTGCGATATACAACAGTGAAAGGTTTGCAATATGTAGTTTAATTTAAAGAAAAATATTACTTTGCAAGTACACCATTTTTTTTCCCCAAAATATTTTAATGAACAACAAACAAAATGCGCACACACACACACACACACACACACACACACACACACACACACACAC
>JAAIIK010018696.1:0-10593 GCA_014706435.1 Silurus glanis | reverse complement strand
CACACACCCACAGGGTACCGACAGGGTACCGACGACCCACACACCCACAGGGTACCGACAGGGTACCGACGACCCACACACCCACAGGGTACCGACGCCACAAACCCACTGTTCCGGATTTTCCTGTGCACCTGGAGTTCATAACATCAGTTTACATTTTTTGTGTATTTGAGTAGGAAGTGATGCTTCAGATGCCTCAAAGCAGCAGGAAGATTTCCGAGAGCAGCTGAAAGCTACACTGGAGTTCTGCCTCTCCAGGTAATCATCTTGATGGAGTTCAGTCTTTGAGCGGTGGATTTGTGTGTTTAAGTCCAGTGCTGTTTTTAACTTTCACTTTAAGGCTTTTTGTCTCTTAGTTTTTATAAATCTTGGGATTAGGAACCATTTGTAACTCTTTAATGGATTAGACCTGCTCCATAATGTAATATATTTAGAAATCTGCTTCTGAATTGTATAATGTTGGCTTCAGAATCATTGGCACGTTTGATAAAAGTAGATGAAAGTTTATGAAAAAATTTAAAACCTAAGAATTTGGAGAAGTTCTGCACTGAGGAATGTTTCAGGTTCCTCACTTTCCCCCTACTGTAAATTAGTTAAGTTGCTGAAGCGAGGAGACACTGCTGAGGTGCCAAGGGTTAAATTTAACTTAAATTTTTAGTGTGAAATTAAACCATATACAGTAAAATCCCGTTGTACGAGCATAATTCGTTCTTGAAAATTGCTCGTATCTCCGTTTGCTCGTACTATAGGCTGCTCGTACAACGGGGTTTTACTGTAACATGATTTTCCATTCCTTCTCCCATCTTTATAAAGGGTGTCAATACTTTTGGAGCTGTCTTTAGGCTTAGTGAAGTTATTGTTCCTCTGTTTCTACAGTGTCTTTGTACAGATTGTAACTGGTTTGATTGGTTTGATGCCTTATCACTGTATTGACTTTGTTTATAATGGATTTATAAGAAGCAGCAGTGGAGATGGGTCTGAGTGTGTAGGAGGTTCTGTACCAACATTAGGCTTTTTAAAGAGTTTATTGTGGCTCCTCTTTTCTCATCTTTTAGGGAGAATCTCGCCAACGACATGTACCTCATCTCTCAGATGGACAGCGATCAGTATGTTCCTATCGTGACTGTAGCTAACCTCGATCAGATCAAGAAGCTCAGCACAGATGTGGAGCTTATTGCAGATATTTTGAAGAGTATGTCGTCATCACCAGTGATTATATTTATTCTTTTCTCTAATGTTCACATTTGACTTGGGGGTTTGTTTTTTTTTCTCTGCAGCACTTCCTCTTGTGCAAGTGGATAAATGTGGTGAAAAAGTGCGACCAAATCAGAATCGCTGCATCGTCATTCTTAGAGAGGTTCCTGAATCCACTCCTATTGAGGTGAACGTGATCCTCTGTGTCATAATAACGACCCTGTCTGTGGAAACTTTTTGTATAATGATTGTTTTCCTTTTTTAGGAAGTAAAATTGCTCTTTACAAGTGACAAATTACCCAAATTTGTCCGCTGTGAGTTTGCCTATAACGATAACTGGTTTATTACTTTCGAGTCAGAAGCAGATGCACAGCTGGTAAACCTGATCTATTCTTCTCCTTCTATTTACTTTATACATTTTGGTCTATTGTTTGATTCTAGAATTGTTTTATGTGTTCAGGCGTATCAGTATCTCAGAGAGGAAGTAAAGACTTTCCAAGGAAAGCCTATAAAGGTGAACTTATTCACAGTGTGTCTGTTCTAATAAAATGGTCGCATTACTTTTTAAAGGAAATAAAATCATTATCATTTCAATTGATTCTAGGCGAGGATCAAGGCCAAGGCCATCGCTGTCAACACTTTTGTACCAAAGAATGGATACAGGCCTGTGGATATGTCTTCGAATGTGCAGCAGCGCTTTACCTCCTACTACATCCCTCCTGCGTTTGGGGCGCAGCAGCAGTTCTCCCCATTCTACAGATTGGTCACCCATCAGGGCTGGTCCACCACACAGGGCTACTTAGATCCCAGTCTGGTCAGTATTACACTCCTAAACACTCATTGAACCAGCACATGTACCATACTGCACATCAAACTAAATCATTTTAATTTGTACTGTCAATATCTGCCATGTGTGTCCATCCCCGTCTAGATTTATGTTTATACATATATTTTCTATAGTTTATACTTTTTTATTTATCCACTCTTATTTTTTTATCCTTAAATTCTATTCCATTTTTATGTGACAAATAAAGTTTGAACTTGAACATGTCTTACATTTACACTGAAAATGAGTAGAATGCTGGTGATGAGTATAACTCTGTATCACACTGTGTTCTACTGCCCTGAAGTGGATTAGTTTCCTATAACAGCATGTCCTCAAGTGTGTTATTCCTTCTTGTGTACATCAGTGTTCAGTTCCTTTATTATGAATATTTGTGTTAAACCCACAGTCAATCAGTACTGTAATCATTTCTTCTGTATATTAGGTGACTCCGTTCACTAACCGTGGATTCATCAATGGCTTTACTGGATCTCCTACTTTTAAATCGCCCACAGCACCTTTAACTGCCCGAGCGTTTCAACCGAGGACCCGGTAACAGACTTCTCCTGTACACTTAGTCAACACATGGATCACTCTTGCTCCTTTTTCTTAGTGTGTGTGTGTGTGTGTGTGTGTGTGTTTTCAATCTTTGTAGGAACCACAACAATAAGAGCCACATACGACCCTCCACACCAGCTGGAGAACGAGGAACTGCTTTACTCGAGAACCCTGGTTCCTTCACTAATTCCACAGAGCGCATTCTCAACGGGACCCGAGCATCTCACACACATCCTCTGGGCAGCCGGCCAAGATTATCCAGCGCCCCGAGTTACCCCCGGAGGGAGCAGGTCGGGAGCGGACGCATGGAGACGAATGGAGCAGATTTCTCACCTGTCATGGGGAGAGGGAGGTAAACCATCTCACTTGCTGCTGATGTGATCATTTCCTGTGTGATTAAAGCGATGCTTTTCACTGAACGGTGGTTGTTAAATGTGCTCCCATCTGATTTTCTGGTTTTTTTTTTTTTTTTTGGTTTTGAAGGAGAAATGGCTTTGGCTACAAGAAGAGGAGAGAAGAGAGGTTCACAGTAAGTCATGTGGATGATTTAAGATCTTGTAGCTGTTGTGTAGCTGTTAGTAGTTCCAGCTCTATAGATTTGCGTTGGTTTTACAGAAAGCGTCCACACAGTCGCCTCCTCCATCTCAGGAGCGTGCACCTTCTCCGAGTTTCGAGCTGGGACTATCGAGTTTCCCGCCCCTGCCTGGTGCTGCTGGGAATCTCAAACCTGAAGTGAAGATTGAGAACAGCCTAGAGAGCAGACTGTCTGACATAGTCACTGGAGTGGCTAAAGACAAGGTCTCTTCTCTTCTCTTCTCTTCTCTTCTCAGTGAAATGTGGGTTTTTTCCATGCATTAAAAGTACAGCTGTGAGAAATTTTAATGACACCAGTGTTCTAGGGTTACATCATGTGAAACAACCAATACAACAGCAATTTTTGTTGTAGGTGCAGGTGTGTGCATGTGTGTATTGTATAAATAAATAAAATACACACACATGCATACACAATAAATATACAATAAATAAGTTGTAGTTTATAAGCTCCTATAAGGTCCTCAGTTCTGTACAGGAGCAGTGCTGTTGATCAACACCCTGATTTACATTAGTATTCTGGTGCCTCTGAGGCGAGGTTCATTATACAATCCAGGTGTGTTAGTGAGTGTCATGTGATCCTTTTTTGATAATTTCTTAGAGCAGAAATCTTTCCAATGAAAATAAAACAGCTATTTAGTAATGAATTAGGCCACCATGGTCCTGAAGATTTTGATAGCTGGTTTTCTGTGTACAGTTTTTGTGTCAATGTTTTGTGTTGATGTTCTCATTGCCACAGTTTATTGAAGGTTTTTTGTCTCAGCCTGTAAATAAAGATGCAGTGAGCAGCTGTGTGACTTCAGCAACCCACAAAGAAACAACACAGACTGTTCATCCTGTTCCTCAGCCTGCAGTGGCGCAGCAGATCCCACTGTCTCCCACCTACAAACTCAGGTTTGTTCTGTTTTGAATTGTGTACCAGTCCGTTCACCTGGTCCACAAGCAGATGATTTCATGTCATATGCACCTGTTTAATAATCTAAATAAGAACTGATGGTACTTTTCAGTATTTTATTATTTAGTTTATTTAATAAGTATTTTTTTGCTTAATGTGGTGAAATTTAAATCTGTAGCTTGGTGAAGTCACAGGAAGTAAAGCAGAAGGAGACGAGTTCACCTGCAGAGAAAGCCGCAGTGTCCGATCCTAAATATCTAACTCCAGTCCCGATTACTCCAACTGCAGTGAGTGAGACGCAGTAAAATACCCAACATCTGTTGATCAGAGTTTCACTCATTTATTGTGATGAACCTCTGAAGATGTTTAACTTTATTTTCTTGTGTATTAGAAGAGTAGACTGATTATATTTAGACAATAGTGAGTGTAAATGAATGTTCAGTTTAATAATTTTCATGTTATTCAGTTAGATTTTTTAACAGCTTAAACAAATAATTTTGATCCATAATATTGGTCCAAATTCATTCCAAGAATAAGCAAACGAGAACTCATGCAGAACTTCTATCTAAGGTTTTTTTTTTTACAGTAATTAAAATGTCATAATAATTAATTATTGAAGTGTTCATGCTATACTGTACATGTGATCACTCAGGAGCCCCGAAAGCCCAGTTATGCTGAGATCTGTCAGAGGATACGAGAGGCCCCGACACAGCAGCCACCAGAGTCCAAACCCACCACCACATCTCCTCCCTCCACAGAAGAAACCTCCTCACTTGACTCTGCAGAAGCCAAACCTGCACCTCACCGAGTGTAAGAGGTGTGGAGGTGTCAGCAGGGGGCGGAGTCATGGCGCCTCAGTCCTGAGAGTCCAGCACTAACTGAGGAGCGAACACTCGGTCGGTCGAAACACTCGGTACCGTCTCTCGGCCCGGCCCGGCTGCATGTGCACATACTGAACACTGACACTGGAATCAGGGCTACAGATGAGTGTACTGGTGGTGCATGAGGGTTCTCAGTTCTCTCTACTTTTACCCCGTTGTCATTTACCACACCCTCATTCGGGTTGCGATGTGGTGTTTTTGTGTCAATGGTGGAGACGGTGAAAATTTAACTGCACTGTCACACAAATGAAGCTTTTTTTTTTTTTTTTTTTTTTTTTTTTTTTTTTTTTATATTAACACTTTTTTTGGCAGAGGTTGGGAATTTTTGTTGTTAAAGACTGAACTAGTGCTGGTAGTGAGTACAAACTGAAAATAATGCTGATCTGAATTTTCAGACATTTTTCTTTCTTTTTTTCTTTTTTAAATCAGAATGTATATAATTTTGTAACCCCAGTGTTCTGGCACTAACACACTGGTCTGATTCTTTTTCTCTTTTCTGCACCAGGCTGAACTCTCAGTGCTGTGATGACCGTCTGATTCAGTCTGATTTGTGTTTAGTTTTAATGTAATGCGTTGCCACTGGAGTAGATTTCTGAGCTCTGATTATTTTTTTAACCAGCACAAACATGAATTTTTTTTTTTAATCATTTGTACTGATGTGGTAAAGTAGTTGGTGTAACTGTTACCCTGTCCTGTGTGCATGCCTTTTTATGTCTGACTTATTTTCCATTTTCTTTTTTTTTTTTCTCTTTTTTTTTTTTAAAACCACTTTTAATATTTTCTGCTTTTCCATGTGGCTTTAGCGTGTACTGAGCCTGTGTGTGTAACAGACGTCTATAAGAAATTCTTACACTTTATAAACAAACAGTAGCACAACAGGCTCTGCTTCGTACATGACTGACACAACACGCATACTGTGTGTGTTTGTGTGAGAGAAAGATAATACATCTGTCTTGTTTGGTCTAGAACAATACAGCATGCTTTGCAGGTGTGTTGTGCAGGTGAGATGCTCCACCTCATCACTTTCTGTTCCATATCTCAGTAAGAGGAACCATTAACGAGAATCATCTTTGTATCTTCATATGCTCAGGAGTGTTATTTGTAAAACCTATGTTACTCCGTCAGCCTGCTACAGTCATGCGACGTATCTCCTCTAACAGTCACATCTTTCCAGAAGCTTCTCTCTCATTTCATCGTTCATGTGTTCAGTTTGTTTTCAGCTCCTGATGAATATTTTGTTGGTTTGTTTTCGGAGCTTAATCCTGTGTTTTTGTCTTCCTACAGTGTGGAGCTCATCACACAGCTTATTCTCCTGCACTGTAATCTCCCATTAATATGTACTGTTCAGTCTGTAATCCAGATGTTCTCAACATCCTCCTCCTCACAAACAGATACAGGTCTGATTCAGAAACACCTTTATAGTTAAACATTGTTCCACAAATTGAATATTTTTTAACATGAAAAATGTTTCCGCCTTAACTTTTTTAGAAGCGTGTGTTCATTTCCAAAAGTTCTCAGCCTGAGTTACTGCGTTTCTGAAGCACCTTTAGGTTTCAGTTCTGTTTTTTCTCTTTCGTTTTTCTTTTTACTTTGCGCTTCTGGTCAGAACTGTAATGTGTGCACTTGGAAATGTGTGTTCTCACTGTACAGATGTAAATATTTGGGGTAAAGATGGTACATTATTGGTTAAAAGCAAGATGTATTAAAATAAATGTTCATGGGAAACCGGATGTGTGATGGTGCCGATGTTTTCCTGAAAACACATTTTCATCACAAGGTGGCGCAGTGAACGTGTTTGGACTTAATTTTAACACCATTCATGTTCTACAAACTTCAATGTTTAAAAATCACAGGGTTTATTAGTAGAACAGTGTGAAGCTTGTTTTACAGAATGATGTCAGGATCCACATTCTACAGCTGGTCTGTCTCATCTACTGTGTGATTGGACACTAGAAGCTCTTCAGGTGTGTCACTGGGTCCATCACTCCACTCCTCATCTGGGCAGTTGGTCCCCCCCCCTTGCCACCCACCCCATCCAGCTGTAGCTTTTTTTTTGGAAAAGTGTCTGTATTGTGTCTGAAATGTCGGTTACTCCATATTGAGCTCCTGTTGTATAAATGCAGAATCTCAGTTCAGCTGCTTTACTGAAAATCATATTCATATTGTGTATTTATATTTCTCCCAATGCAGCTTATTCACACACACCACACTGTATGGTTGAGTTGTTGGTAGACACACAGCAGAGGCAAAGTAATCAGAGAAAATCTTTTAGAAAACATCTTTAAATTGCATAGATAGGTTTTATGATCATTGTTTTTCCTGAGATAAACTAACCGAGCCTTTAACAGTGTCAGTTTTATTCTAAATCAGATCCTGAAATTGTGTATCCAGGTTTTTGTCTCAGCTTTATACTATTGTATTGAGAAATCTATAAAACTGAATAACGGCAAAAGAAGACGTCTTGTACAGAAATGTGTTTTTGGAACGTGAGTGATGCATGTGTTGGGTCAAAGTGTTTCTACATGGCAGGTTACTTTCTTTTCCAGGTCACTGTAAACTAGTGTATTTATGAAGCCCAGAGATGTGCAGTATCTGTTTCCTCAAGTTTCTCCCACACACAGTGCACTGGGATTCATTTTGGTTGATCATTTTTACCTCAGTGTAACAGGTGAAAGTCAAACCCAAGCTTTGGTGTTGCACGAGTCCGGTCGCTCTTAGTCCCGGTCACGAGCCCGGATTAATGTGGAGGGTTGTGTTATGAAGGACATCCAGCATAAAACGTCCCAAATCAAATACGCCGATCACAAACCCGAATTTCATACCGGATCGGTTGAGGCCACCACAGGTATTGTTAGCCAACAGGGTACTGGTGGAGGTGATTCTGAAGGAAGAGTACAGTAAGAGTGTAGTGGAGGTGAAGACAGTTTCTGATAGAGTGATGAACGTGAAGCTGGAAGTTGAAGGGGTCATTTAACCATCAGAAGTTGGTTAAATGACCATGGTGTTGGTGTGCTTGACTGGAGCAAACTCACCAGACCTGAACCCCATAGAGAATCTCTGGCGTATTGTTAAGAGGAACATGAGAAACGAGACCAAAAAATGCAGATGAGCTGAAGGTCACTGTCAAAGAAACCTGGGCTTCCACACCACCTCAGCAGTGCCACAGTCTGATCTCCTCCATGCCACAGTCTGATCTCCTCCATGCCACAGTCTGATCTCCTCCATGCCACAGTCTGATCTCGTCCATGCCACAGACTGATCTCCTCCATGCCACGCCCAATTGAGGTAGTAATTAAAGCAAAAGGAGCCACGACCAAGAATTGAGTACAGAGACAGTAAATAACATACTTTCCAGAAGACCAACAATTCACTCAAAAAGATTTTTTGCTTGGTCTTATGAAGATTTCTCATTTGTTGAGATGTGAATTGGTGGGTTTTTGTTAAATGTGAACCAAAATCATCACAATTAAAAGAAATAAACACTAGAAATATATCAGTGTGTGTGATGAATCTATATAATAAACCAGTTTCACTTTTTCTATTGAATTACTCAAATAAATCAACGCTTTAATGATATTCTCATTTATTGAGATGCTTCTGTATGTTCTATGTAGGAGATGCAACCTGAAGGAGATTGGAGACTGTAAGGTGTTGGCAGGGGACAGTGTAGCTAGACAGCATCGAATGGTGGTCTGTAGGATGGTTTTGGAGGTGAAGAAGAAGAGGAGGAGAGTGAGGACTGAAGGAAGAAGAAGATGGTGGAAACTGAAGGAGGAAGACTGTAGTGTGAGGTTCAGGGAAGAGGTCAGACAGGAGCTCGGTGGTGGTGCAGAGGTGCTGGATGGACAGGATTACAAATGAGTTTATTAGAGCAATGTATTGGAGACGAAGTGAGAGAGGATAGATTGAGATGGTTTGGGTGTGTACAGAGGAAGGAATTGGGGAATATGGTAAGAAGAATGCTGAGGATAAATCCACCTGGCAGGAGGAAAAGAAGGAGGAAAAGAGGAAGGCCAAGGAGGAGGTTTATGGCTGTGGTGAGGGAAGACATGCAAGTGCTTAATTGAAAGAGGCAGATGTAGAGGACAGAGTAGTATGGAGACAGATGATCGGCTGAAGAGACACCTAACGGGAACAGCTGAAAGAAGAGGAAGAGGAAGATGCAGGTGAAAGCCTGAACTCACACCAAGATCAGTATAACAGCACACACCTGGGTATCAGGACACACCTGCCAGTCACGTGCTCCAATAAATGCAGATCTCAGGAATTGGAGCTGAATATCAGTTTGTTTTTCTTTCTGTATCACTCTACCAAACTCTCTCTCTCCCTCCTTCCTTCGCTTTCTCCCACTCACCCCCGCTCCCTATTGCCCCCTGTTGGTTGTTGGTGAAATTACAGGCTCGAGGCTTTGCGTCACGCGCGAAGGTGACGGTTGAGGAGGCAGGGAGACGCGCGCGCCGCTGACAGCCCACAACGCAGCTCGAGCCGTTACAGTGGAGAGTCACGCGCTCCGGTATGGCGGCGTCTCATTAAAGCTCCACAGCGAGACACGGTGCAGACCTTCAGCTCCGAGACACACCGGAATCCGTGATTTATCTCACCAGAGCGCGAGACACTGGTCTGAGAGAGAGAGAGAGAGAGAGAGAGGGAGAGAGAGAGCGGGGAGGGGGGAGAGGGAGGGGGGGGGGGGGAGAGAGAGAGAGAGAGAGTGTTACTGAGATTAAACACGGACAATGGCGGATCGTGATGCTCTGCCGCTTCCTCTGGAGGTGAGGGCGAGACTGGCGGAACTGGAGCTCGAGCTGTCGGAAGGTGAGTCGCTCTGATTACATTATTATTTAATGTTATAATAAAGAATGTGGTGTTGAGGCCGCTCCCCCCCCCCCTCCCCCCGCCCACACCGTGCCCAGATGTTTGCGGGCGGCGCTGCTGCAGGACTCCGTCTGCGGAGCATCGCGCGGCGCTTTGAGGAGAAAAATCGGCCTCACGCTTTTATCTTCCGTTTCTTTCCTCCTGCATGTCTTTGTTACATTTCCCCGCAGCGACCTTCAGTAACTAACACACACACACACACACACACACACACACTCCGACACGCGCAGAAAAAAAAATCCAGTTCCCCGCAGTTATAATGATTTATTCCGAGCGGAGAAAGAGAAAGGTCTGATCTCATCTCCATCCACAAATAAACGTCCTCATACTGCTGCATAAAGCTGTACAAAAGCATACAGCGTGTGTGTGTGTGTTTGTGTGTGTCTGTGTGTGTGTGTGTGTGTGTTTGTGTACATTCAGGCCTTCACTGAGATGTTTCCCAGCCATTTAAGGTGATTTTCAGAGCGGTGATGTTGGAGCTGCTGATGTTCTGCACACATCTGGTTATTTGTGTGTGTTAATGGTTGATGATGGATCAGGTCTCCACGCTGGCCATGTTTTCCATCTTGCACATTCAGAAGGTGTGTTTTTGTACCTGTATGAGATCCTTCACTCTGTGGAGTTAGAGGTGTTTGTAGTGTGTGTGTGTGTGTGTGTGTGTGTGTGTGTGTGTGTGTGTGTGGACCGAAGTGGTTTTGTTACTGGTGGTGTGTGATCCAGTCCTGAACACTGCTCCAGATTCCTCACAAAATGATAATGAATAATTCAGATTCGCTCGG
>JAAIIK010018684.1:66464-104731 GCA_014706435.1 Silurus glanis | reverse complement strand
ATTAATTTATGTGAAATTGGTTTTATTGCAGAGGAACCAACAACAACAGGTATGGATCTGGGTTGGAAATAGATGTTTCAGGAGATGTCCTGCTATTATCCTGACTTTTAATTAATCAATTGGTGTTAGAAATAGCTCATATGAAAAGCTAAAACCCTCCCAAATGATGTTTAATGCACTGAAATAAATTAGTTTCATTGAAAAAAGATTTATCATTTAATCAAGACAGAAAGGTCAAATTTTGGCAAGACAAGTTTTGTCGCCTATACAGAAATTGAACAAATTTACTGCAAATACAAAAATATGTCAGCAAATTAAGTAGTGGTGCTGTGAGATCCAAATTTAATATCTTGTATGACTTCCATGAGCTTGAAGGACTGCATCCATGCGGTTTGGCAAGGATTCATACAATTTATTAATGAAGTAATTAGGAATAGCATAGAAAGCAGTCTTGAATGCCTCCCAGAGTTTATCAATATTCTTTGGTTTCGTCTTCCATGCTTCCTCTTTCATCCTACCCCACATATGCTCAATGATGTTCATGTCTGGTGACTGGGCTGGCCAATCCTGGAGCATCTTGATCTTCTTCACCTTGAGAAACTTTCATGTGGAGATGGAAGTATGCGATGGAGCACCATCCTGCTGCAGAATTTGGCCTCTTTTATGGTTGGGAATATAAGAGGTAGCTAAGATTTCTTTGTATTTTAGACTATTGATGTTGCCTTCCACCCTCTCTCGCACACCCCCATACTGGATGTAACCCCAGACCATGATTTTTCCACCACCAAACTTCACTTTTTTCTGGGTGAATCTCGGATCCATGCGGGCTCCAGTAGGTCTCCTGCAATATTTGCGGCAACTGTGGTGTAATTCAACAGAAGATTCATCTGAAAAATCCACCTTTTGCCACTTTTCCAGCGTCCATCCTTTTAGCAGGCTGTGGGCCTTGGCAAATGCCACACGGTTTTTCAATTGTCTTTTGTTTAGTGCTGGCTTCTGGCCACCGATTCGACCATGGAGGCCATTTCGAGACAGAATCCGACAAACTGTTCTGGTTGACACAGGGACTTCAGGTGACCAAGTCTCGTGGAGCTCTGCTGCAGTGGAAAATGGGCTGGCCTTGGATTTTCGAGCCAACAAACGGTCCTCTCGAGCAGTTGTCCTGCGGGGTCTGCCTGACCTGGGCTTGTTAAAAACGTCTCCAGTCTCTTCAAATCTTTTTTTTATCCTCTGTACTTGATGCTGAGACACATTGAAGGTGTCTGCCACATCAGCAGGGGATCTGGTCTTCAGCCTCTTGATAATCAAAACTTTAGTCTCAGGGTGAATCTTAGGCATGTTTGCAGAGGTCTAGTTGATGTTAAGGTCTAGTGTACTGGGGTTCTTTTTATACACACCTGAGACCTAATCGATCCATTATTAGTTACAGGTGAAGCTCATATGACATGGCGACAACACTTATGTCTTTGCAAAAATTTACTCAATGGGCTTTACAATGGGTCTTTGAGAAAGGCCATTAACCCTCAACTGCTCAGTTGTATGAATTAGTTAATATTAATTTTCTCTTCTCTGGATTAGGACGTCTGCCAGAAATCCATAAATATGAAATCAGCCTCATTCATTCTTCTTTTATGGGCCTGAAACAGCTGCATGGACTCCTCTATGGGTGGGGTGGGCTTGGAGGAAGACTGGCTGAAAAACAGGTTAGCTGATGGAGAATCGAGGGGTTACATAGATTACTTCTTACATTGCGCATGCCATAGAATTGTGGCCGGTAGTGGAACCCTAGTAAACGCCGGCACAAGAATGACATTCACTTCCCCAGGTCACTAGAGTATGGATCACGGTTGGAAATTAAGATTTCACATATACCTTAACAACTCTTACTACATTATATTCCAATGCTAAGACTTCTGTGGATTCATTCATGTAATATTGTTTTTATTGCAGAGGAACCAACAACAACAACAGGTATGAATCAGTGTTGGAAACAGGGGTTTCACTTATACATTTACAACTTTAAGTACAGTATTTTCAAAAAGCTAAGACTTTTGTGGATTCAATCATGTAAAATTGGTTTAATTGCAGAGGAACCAACAACAACCACAACAACAACAACAGGTAAGTCATTTTTCATCTATAGACACATGTTTCAGTAAGGATTTGTTTTCCTGATCTTTGCTCCAGTGTTTTGTGGTGAAGCATGGCCAGTAGTGAAACACTGGGGAACACTGTCGCAACAAAAACATTTACCTTCACCATCAACGGGGCCCTGGGATCTGCATGTCTCAGGATTGGTTTACACAGATAATGTGGTGATCAAAATTAATAAGATGTTCTTTTTAAGTTTAAATTTGTCCCTGATGAGCAAGCCAGTGGAGACTGTGACAAGGAAAAACTCCCTGAGACTTAAGGCTAAATCAATTTTCATTTATACACATGTTTCAGTAATAATTTACTATACTGATCTTTCCCCCAGTGTTTTGTGGGGAATCTTGTTGGAGGGAGATGCTAAATGGCTTGGCTGGCTGAAGATCAGGTTATCTGATGGAGGAGCAAGGGGTTACATGGATTATCTCCTACATTGCACATGTCATAGAATTGTGGCCGGTAGTGGAACCCTAGTAAACTCCAAGCCAGTGCACTCCTAGTGCTGGTCCCAAGCCCGGATAAATGGGGAGGGTTGCGTTAGGAAGGGCATCCAGCAAAAAAACGTGTCAAATCGAACATGCAGATCATGAATACGGAGGATCCGCTGTGGCGACCCCTAATGGGAGAAGCCGAAAGAAAGTTTAGTGGAACCCTAGTAAACGCTGGCACAAGAATGACATTCACTTCCCCAGGTCAGCAGAGTATGGATCACGGTTGGAAATAGGTGATTCACATATATGTTTACAACTCTTACTACATTATTTTCCAAATGCTAGGACTTTTTTGAATTTATTAATGTAAAATTGGTTTTACTGCAAAAGAACCAACAACAACAACACCAACAACAACAGGTATAGATCAGGGTTGTGAAGAGAGATTTCACATATATACGTTTACAACTTTTAGTACATTATATTCCAAATTCTAAGACATTTGTGGATTCATTCATGTAAAATTGGTTTTATTGCAGAGGAACCAACAACAACAACAACAGGTATAGATCAGGGTTGTAAAGAGAGGTTTCACATATACGTTTACAACTCTTACTACATTATTTTCCATATACAAAGACTTCTGAGCATTAATTTCTCTAAAATTGGTGTTATTTCAGAGGAACAAACAACAACAACAACAACAACGACAACAGGTAAATAAATTTTTATCTACATACATATGTTTCAATATTAATTTATTTTACTAATAATACCTCAGTATTTTGTGGTGGATTACTTCTTCTCTAATTAAAATAAGCTCTTAATTCCTCTTGGCTGTAGTGGGCAGAAAATGGCTGAACTAAGCACAATATATAAATTCAGCTTCAATAAATCTTTTTATGGGTCTGACACAACTGCATTGACCTTGGATGTAAGGCGATGTTCAACAGGAACATCCTGTAGTGCCATCATTCCAGTGTCCAAAATATTAGGGAAAGTAGGTTTTCTATTGCTTACATGAGTGAACTGGCGAGGAACAAAGTTGGAATTTTGATAAAAGCCATTCAAAACGGAGTTATTCACATGCCCACAGGTTTCGTATGTGATGGTTGGAACCTGTATTCCTTTGGCCTTTTGGTGTACTAGATCAGCAGTAATGGCTAAATTCATTATATCTGTGAGTCTACCTACAGCACAATGACCTATCCAGCCTGGTGGAAGAGAAGAATATGCAACATCACCGCATACCCAGTAGAAATCATTGACTGTGTCTGCCCCATACACAGGAAAAGAGGGAGAACAGGTTTTGTCACTTTCTAGACAATGGGTTTCAAAGGCAGATTCACAACTATGTAGCTAATGGTCATGATCAGCATGGGAAAGCATCACGGTAGGTCGAGTGACTATACTAAAGGGAGCTAGGTAGTTGTCCAAGATAAATGAATAAGACACTGGGTAACAGTCATCTAGAAGGCAGTTCATTCTCAAAAAAAGGGAATAAATGCTTAGGAAGCCTAACAGCCTGCTTTAGAGTAATGGGGTTCTGTTTTACTAGATAGTAATCTAGTCTCCCAGACAGCTAGGGGGTCATAACAGGTCTTATTCTGCCTATACCAAGTTTAATTACGCTTGTGATATAAATATAGGAAAATGGATGTGAACAAAATGGATATCCCTGGCGATACAGGACATTACCCAGAGTGCTGGAACCATTAAAGGCAGCCCCTATATTGATCTATCCATTTGACTGGCAGTATTCATGTTGTGTTAGAAGGCAGGTACGCACCAGGAAATATGTCTGAATTCTAAACGGGCAGTAAGGGTGAACGGAATTTTTGTACTATGGGAAAGGAGGGAACAAACAAAGCAAGATGATTGAACACCTGAAAAGCGGGCTGACAATGTGCAAAATGGTCCAGGTTGGGCAGATCAAAACTTACTTCATTTGTTCCCATATTAAGGATGGAAGTCTGGCTTAAGGTCAGGTGAGAGAGGAGGAAGATTAATTGGGCAAAGAAAAGTGACCATGCCAACATGATTCAGTTATGTTGAATCCTGGCTGAAGCAGGCAGACCACAATTGATGAATTCAGCCTCATTCAGTCTTCTGTTTTCGGCCTGACACAGCTGCAATGGCTCCTCTCTAAGTGAGGTGGACCTGGAGGGACACTGGGTAGATGCTCAATACCCTGGCTTGCTGAAGAGCAAGTTAACAGATGGAAAAGCAAGGGGTCACTTGTATTACTTCCTATTTTGTACATGGCATATGTTGTACATACCATAGTTTAGAGACCGGTAATAAAACACTAGTGAAACCTGGTGACCTGGGGAAGTAAATGTCATTCCTGCACCAGAGTTTCAATCATGGTTTGAAAAAGGGGTTACACATATAAGTTTTACAACACGTCACAACAATGTCATTTTTCAAATGCTAAGAATTCTATGGATTCTTTAATTTAAAATTGTTTTTTTTTGTAGAGGAACCAACAACAACATAAAAAACCACAATGAAAATAAATTTTCATTGTGGTTAAGATGTTGGACTTCTGATCAGAAGGTTGCAAGTTTAAATACCAGCACTGAGGAATGCCTTTAACCCTCAGTTGTTTGAATGTTATAATTGTAAGTTGCTCTGGATAAGAGCATCTGTCAGAATGCCATAGTGGAACACTAGTGAACTCTGGTCAGCATCCTCCTCAGGGCTGGTTTAGGAGGATGCTGTTTCTTTTTGTGTTGCTGATGTCGTGGATAGACTGCTAGGTGAACTCTGCAGCTGTCTGACCAAGGCTGCGGTCTAGGGGCACTCGTTCCCTTCGCTCAATATGCACCTTGACAAGGGAAATTCCTAGCTGCTCAAGAAACATTATATGTTTTTAAACCCTAGGTGGATTTCGGTCCACAACACAAATGCATTGTATGCAGACACATCTAAGATGTTATAAACACAACTATTGCCCATCTCCTGGTCATTCACTGGCAAGTGTAGGTAGCAGTCAGCTTGTCCAGATTGTCTACTCCTCCTTTGTCTATTGTCTAGGATAAGTATAGACTTTTTTCACTTCCTGATGACATAGCTGCATCTTTTTGAAAAAAGGACATAAGTACCAGACTTTCTTTGGACAATATGACTCAACAGTGGTAGTTAAAGCAAATTTTGAAGAAAGTGGAGCCCTGTCCTTTACCTGCAAAATTCCAGCAGGCAGCTAAGGTTTATTATTTTTTTATTGTGCCCACCATTGTAAGTTTCATCCTGAGAAGTTAAAATAATTGTCACACATGATATTGTGACCTCGCAGTCCAGTAGTCATATTGAGGACTACACATTTTCCTTGTGCAAGTATTCCCAGAAGGGGCATTTTCTACGGAAAGGGACAAAACATTCATCTACTGTCACCTATGGCCCTGGGTTGAACATCAGTGGAAGAAGCTGCACCCATCTCTCCCAGACATCCTTGATGAGAGCAAGCTTGTCAGATTTCTCTGTTGTCTAATCTGAGGACTCTTGATATCATTCGAAAGGTCTGAAGGGTTTATTTGGTTTTAAATTGTTTTGCCTGTCAAAATGTACCAGAGATCTGTACAATCCAACAAGAAGAGCATCAATATAAGCATTCAGGCATTCCTTATAGTCATTCCACATGATGCCTTGGACATTTTTTCCTTCAAGGTTTGTCATAGCAATGATGACCTCTTTTATTTTTTTATAATCTTATATTATAACTGTGTTCAAACCGACCCTAACAACACAAACGTCATAATTTTCACAAGAACATTTTATAATTTAATGAAAACTTTTTTGTTTGTTTGTTTAAATAGAGGTATCTGACAAAGTTAAAAAGCCTTGATGCAATAAACAAATTTATGTGGTACTTTTATACATTTAAAACCTTAAAATGAGGAAGATTAATTAATGTAAAATTAGTTTTAATGCAGAGGAAACAACAAAAACAACAAAAGGTAAATACATTTTCATGTACAGACACGTTTCAGTAAGGATTTATCCTGATCTTTCCTCCAGTGTTTTTGGTGAATAATTTTAAAACAAGTTCTTAAACCCTCCTGGCCGAAGTGGACAGACAGCAAGAAACGGACCAACTGACCACAATATTCAATCCACAGTTGAATCCGGGATGAGAAGTGCTGTGAGGTAGACAGGCACTGGTCCATTTTTGGCTTTGTTAGCAAGCATGAGTGTACAAGCAGGTACAGGAAGTCTGTAGCAATGAGGTCATTTGTGAAAAATGAGTAACCTTGAAAACAACAGTTCCATTCTGAATCAGTTAAAGAGGTCTATTGGTCAGAAGCAGATCTGCCTGGTGCAAGTTAAAGAACTCAAGCCTTGAGATAAAGAGAGGCCAAACAAGCACCTGAAATTAAAAAAATGCTATTTGTGGGAATTAGTGCAGATAAATTATTATGCTTATTACTATGATATTGATATTGAATGTATTTATTATTGATAAGATATAAATGAAACTATTCGGAAGACATTTTGCTCAAACGTGTTAATCGGCCATATACAGGACAACTTTTTTGACCCTGTGTATCTAAACTAATCAAATTATTATATTGAACCATATTGATGTGTGTGATGTATAACTAAGGATGTACCTTGAAAGGTCACATGCTAATCATATATTTTTAATTATATGAAAATATAAAAAAATTAATTCATTTATTTTTTCCTTTAATTAGACCACCATGATGAACCCTGTGAGTTTCTGAACTGTAGTGAGAATGAATATTGTGGGGAGAAAAATGGCATCCATGGCTGCTCCTGTATTGTGGAATATCCCAGACCAAACCCTGATTATTACGGTACAAATTTTCTAAAAGGTTACTGCTGTGGAAACAAACGCTATAATTAATGCTTTAATTCCCACAAAACCATCCCTGACCAACTACTTTTTCTTCCATCAGATGCCAATGAAATTTGTGATGGCAGCTCCGGCACCATGTCTCTGTCCCGCTGTCAGCTTTTTGAAGCTGGATTTCCTAATAATGAACTTCACTTAAATGACCCCAGCTGCAGAGGAACAGTCCAAAATGACAGACTGGTTTTCCACTTTGATAATGATAACCACATCTGTGGCACACATCTCACGGTACACCTAGCTGTCAAAGCATTTGGGAATGGTTTAAATTTGTAAATCAAGAAGTCAGAGATGTTAAAAACATGAATTTAACTTTAACGTTCAACCATATTTACAGGCCAATGGAACCCATATCATCTATGAGAACCGAATCCTAGGGGAGGTGGACACAGCAGGGGGCATTATTAACAGGAAGAAAACCCTGGAGCTTTCTTTCTCCTGTGTGTATCAGCTCAATAAGACATTAAGTATGGACACAGAGCTCAACCCTATTCAGAGGTAGGAGTTCTGTTGAATAATAAACCTTTATGCAAGGCATTAGAGTGTAACACTTTGCATGCATTAACACCAAACTTGTATACACATTTCTAATTCATCTGTGGTTGTACTTTCTTAAAGCATTGTTAACAGGCATATTCCAGATGGAGTGGGCATGTGCCAGGTCACAATGATTCCCTATATGGATGCTGGCTTCTCTCACCCTTACACTGGCAGTGTGAATATAATGGTGGGTGAATCAATCTACATAGAAGTCTCTGTTCAAGGAGTGGACAGTCGTCAGATTGCCCTGGTGATTGATTCATGTTGGGCCACACCTGTAAATGAGAAGCACTACCCTATCCACTGGGAACTGATTTCTCAAAAGTAAGTAACTCTTTCCTTCTGTAGATACCTTAAAAGCTTATCTTAAGCTGCCTGTGGTCTTAGTAGAATTGTGTAGGTGGAAGCTACTCAGCATGCAATGTTTAATATCTTTTACACATAAATGAAACCAATAAAACCAACTGGTAAATGTAATATTTTCAGGTGCCCTAATCCAAAAGACCGCACCGTGAAGGTTCTCAAGAATGGTTTATCCACAACTGGACGATTCTCTTTCAAGATGTTTTCTTTCCATGAAGATGAACCCAAGGTCTTCCTTCACTGCAGTGTTCACCTATGCCTGCTGAAAGATCACAACTGTGCAGTGGTGAGTTCTGAACTTGATGAACAGGCAACTTTGCATGTAAGATAAGACTTCAGTGTGAGGTTTGTCTAATAGTAACTGCATTAGCACTCATCTAATAATACCTTCATTACACACACACACACACACACACACACACACAAACACACACACACACACACATACTAACACACATACACACACATGCACACAGACACAGAAAGCGCTATTGTTTTTCCACTAATGAAACAGGGGAAGAGGGCTCTATGTGGCTGGTAACTCCAACTGGAGGCATCTTATTCAAATTATAGTGATCCTAAAGCATTAATCAGTAAACAGTGCTGAAGACAAGCACAGGCCAATAAATTCATCCATTTGCTTATTACAATGTAATATAAATAAAACTGTTTAAGAACAAATAATAAAATAATCTCTTTTTTGTGTGTTTTGTACAGGTTTGTCCCGCTAGAAAACATGGCCGTCCAGGCAGATCTACAAACATCCATGATAGTGCCTCCATCTCCATAGGGCCTTTTATTTGGTCCACTAAAAACAAAGGTAAAAAGAAAGAAAGAAAGACATATTTTCAAATTAAACTTTTCTTGAAATCTAGAATATCAAATTGTGAGATTTTCTAGTGGATTTAAGTAAGGCTCTGATTTGTCCAGTCAAGGACATTCACCTTTCTATCCTTAGGACATTAAATTGATCTTTTGGGGGTATGTTTAGGATTATTGTCATATTGGAAGGTCTTTCCCATCCTCCCATCTTCAGCTGCCCAGCAGAGGAAAGCAGATTTTCTTTAAGAATTTGGGTTTTCTCTTTAATCCTGACCAATTGTCCCCAGTCCCGGCTGCTTCACAATAGGTATGGTGTGTTTTGGGTGGTGTGCTGTGTTTGCATTTTGCTGAACATAGCGTTTGAAATTTAGAAAGGTCAGTTTTGGTCTTTTCATACCATAACACCTTTTGCCAGATGCATAGCACAAATAAGATTGAGTTTGGCACTTTTTGTGGAAAGATTTCTTTCCTGCCACCCTGCTATTCAAAGATGCCTTTGGCCTCTTGGTAGCTTCTATGATCCATTCCCTCGCTGCTCAATCATCCAGTTTGGATGGCCAGCTTGTTCTATCCACTGTGTTTGTTATACCACCTCATTTCTTTTTAATGATCCTCAGATGGATAGCAAAAACCTTTGTAAAAAAGCCATTTTACTAACTTGTGCCTTTAACAACTTTATCCCAGTGACCTTTTGAATTTATTTTCCCAACCATGGTGAATTCTTTTCAGTACAATTAACTACTAATAGTGGAATCTACAAGAAACAACGGGTCTTATTCTGAAGTAATCAAAACCACTACAATTGACATCAGGTTGGGCAATTAGCCTGGTGTTTAATCTGGAAGTTGATAATGAGGGTTATAATGTGTGCATATACAGCTCAATAAAGTTAGACCTAATTTATTTTATTTTCCAAGGCATAATGTGTCCTAAGGTAAAGAATTTCACAGGGAATGATGTCACTGTATGTTGTACATACTGTATGAATTTTCTTTAAACTACTGTACAATGAAAAGAAAATCAGATTTTATTCATATAGCTCTGACAGCAATGACCACAATGGTGCAGTTTACTATGTCAGATCAATAATAAAAAATAAAAAAAAAGATTCTGCCCTCTAACACCAGAGTTTTTTTTTTTTTTTTTTTTTGCTGTTTACAGGCTTTTAGGCTCAAGAGGAATGAAAACTTACCTTCAGGGATTTCCTGAGCACCAAGATGATTCTTTGAGTGTAAACATTGTGAGCAATGATTATTCTGCTTTTAACTTAGCTATTAATTAATTTCTGGATTCTGAATTCTTTATAATTATTATTTAAAGTGTTGCATCCATCTCTGTCAATGATTTAACATTTGGTTAACTATGGGGGAGTTTTAGATTCATGTAATTTGGGGATTTGTAATCAGAATCAATATAGATTATATTAAATGGGAGATGAATTCATTCATTAAGCCAATTAATAAATGTAATTAATTAAGTAATTAATCAATTAAGTAAACAAGTAAGCAAGTAAAGTCAAGCGGTAATTTGATGTTGGGTTTCAAATCAATTACATACTTTGCGGGCTACAATGATTATACAGTATTTATAAAAATATAATTTCCATGTCTGTATTCTTCTACTGTTTCAATAAAGTTCTCTCTTTAAAAGTCATCAATGTAGCATTTTTTCCTGTTCCCTTTTTTCCCCATAATTAGTGTCACTATGCATTTGGCAAACAACAATACTATAGCAATACTAAAAAAAGTTAAGAAATATCGAAATGCTTTCATTTATGTGACTGCCTCAATGGTTTGTAGCAAAAATCTCATATACATTTTTATGTGTATATTACGTTTAACAATGGACATTGTCTCAGGCCAGCTGTCACGCGGCGAAGATGGAGGCGGAGGCAGAAATAGAAGCCGGCGTCTTTATTAAACGAAACAGGCAGAGCCAAAAACAAAACACCCGCAGAGCGGGATAAAACCGGCAAAAGGCAGTTCGTTACGTATTATCCGCGGTAAAGTGTGGAGGAAGCGCAACGCGGAGGCAGCGACGGAGAGGCGTCGGCAATCCGAGGTGCGCTGGGGAAGGAAGCCGTCACCGTGGGGAAAGCGAGGAGTCCGGGATGTGAAGGTGCGTAGCGGGAAATGCTGACGCGATGAGAGACACCACCTGGAACCTGTACAGACACACACGAGCATAACCACGTACATGTAATAACCGACAGCAAGTGTGTGTGTGAGGCTTTTATAGGTGGTGGAGAATTAATCCCAGGTGTTCGGGATGAGCCCGATTGCACTGAGCCTCGTGCGAGCGGGGCACGCACGAGAGCCGGAGCGAGGTGCGTTCGGGGAATCCCGGGGTATGACAGCCTCCGAAGGGGGCGTGGCAGGGGGATTCCTGACACCACCCCCCCCGAAGGGGCGGCACCGGACGCCCACAACCCACAGAACGCCCGGAGGGCCGGGGCACTCGGAGGAGGGAGCATAGACCAACGCGGCGGCCAGGAATGGAGTGCAGCCCTCGGCGTCGACCGGAAGCGGGGAGACGTCACCCACGGACGCCAGGAGCAAACCGAACCCACGACGGAGGTCTGGAGCAGGACGAAGCCCTCAGTGGAGACCGGAGGCAGAGAGACCTCCTCAACGGAGACCGGAGGCGGAGCGACACTCACAGCAGAGGCCGGAGGCGGAGTGATGCCTTCAGCGGAGACCGGATGGGGGAGGACGTCCAACACGGAGACCAGGGGCGGACCGACAACATCCAGGAAGGCCGGGAACGGAGCCTTGTCCACCACGGACACCTGGACGATGACCTCGGTGAGGACCGGAGGCTGAGCGACGACCACACTGATGCCCTGGAACGGGACGACGTTACTCCGGATGGTCTGGTTATGGGCCCTCTCTCCCACGGGGACCTGTAAGGGAGAGACAACCCTGGTGACTGCCGCAGGCGGGGTAGAGCAGTTAGCGGGGCTTACTGGCAACGGAGCCCTGTTCTTGTCGAAGGCCGGAGGCTGAGTGAAGCCCCTGGTGGACCTCCAAGGCGGAGCAACCTCCACGGCAGGGAACCGGAACTGGACGGTGCCATCGGTGCCGACTGGAGGTTGGAGGACGTCCCCGGCGGAGTCTGGAGCCCTTCTCCGCTCGTGGACCCAGGGGAGAGTTCCTCTCCGCCTCCGAACGACCCCGTGAGCTCCTCTCCGCCTCCGAGCGACCCCGTGAGCTCCTCTCCGCCTCCGAGCGACCCCGTGAGCTCTTCTCCGCCTCCGGGCGACCCCGCGAGCTCCTCTCCGCTCCAGTGTCCCGAGGAGAGCTCCACTGATGCCCAGGACCTCCGTGAGCGCTCCCCTCCACTCAAAGGCCTCCAAGAGAGCTCAGCTTCACTCCCAGGTCTCCCGGCTAGCTCCCCTCTGCCCGAGGGCCTCCAGGAGAGCTCCTCTCCGCTCGTGGACCTCCAGGCGAGCCCATCTCCGCTCGTGGACCTCCAGGCGAGCCCCTCTCCGCTCGTGGACCTCCAGGCGAGCCCATCTCTGCTCGTGGACCTCCAGGCGAGCCCTTCTCCGCTCGTGGACCTCCAGACAGGCTTCTCTCCACTCCCAGGCTGCCCAGCAGGCTCCGATCTGCTCCCAAGGGTCCCACGGAGCGCCCCTTCGCCCAGGGGTTTCCCTGTGCACTCACCCCCGCTCCAGGCTTCTCCAGAGAGCTCAGCCTTGCTCCCAGCTCCTCCAGAGAGTTCCTCTCCGCCTCCGAGCGACCCCGTGAGCTCCTCTCCGCCTCCGAGCGACCCCGTGAGCTCCTCTCCGCCTCCAGGCGACCCCGCGAGATCCTCTCCGCTCCAGTGTCCTGAGGAGAGCTCCACTGATGCCCAGGACCTCCGTGAGTGCTCCCCTCCACTCGAAGGCCTCCAAGAGAGCTCAGCTTCACTCCCAGGTCTCCCGGCTAGCTCCCCTCTGCCCGAGCGCCTCCAGGAGAGCTCCCCTCCGCTCGTGGACCTCCAGGCGAGCCCCTCTCCGCTCGTGGACCTCCAGGCGAGCCCATCTTCGCTCGTGGACCTCCAAGCGAGCCCCTCTCCGCTCGTGGACCTCCAGGCGAGCCCTTCTCCGCTCGTGGACCTCCAGACGGGCTTCTCTCCACTCCCAGGCTGCCCAGCAGGCTCCGATCTGCTCCCAAGGGTCCCAAGGAGCGCCCCTCCGCCCAGGGGTTTCCCTGTGCACTCACCCCGGCTCCAGGACTGCGAAAGGGAAGTCGAACCGCTGCCCCCGGGTTCCACCGAAGGCGACGGCTTCGCTTGGATGGAGAGCTCCTGGAGGTCCTGGAGCGGAAAGGAGCCGTCTTGGACGGCCTGGAGAACGGCGGAGACCACTTGGAGGACCTGAGGCGGAGCGGAGCTTTCCTGGAGTGCCTGAAGCCGGGCGGAGATCTCCAGAAGACTCAGGGGCTGAACCGGGCTTTCGGAGGCGGGGGTGAGGAGATGAAGGTCGGCCGTGACTATCCCGAGTTCTCTGTTGAGAAGCTGGAGGAACCGGGTGCACGAGCCGAACTCACCTCCATGTGCGTCCCACAACTCTACGGCGAGTGAGAGCGATTTCCCCGTTAGAAGAGACATGACCCACGCGACGCTGGCTCTCTCCGTCGGGAAACGGGACGGATTCGACTCCATATATACTCTCACGCTCCGTAAAAACTCGCCCCATTCATCTCTGTTGCCGGAGAAGCGATTTGGGAGACCCGTGACGTCATCGAGGGGGTGTGGCGCTGTCGAACATGCCCGAGAGCTGGCCGCGAGCTTCCGGGTTTTCCTGGAGGCGGGGCTTGGCTGCTGCTGAATCGCGGTCGCGCGACCCCCGAGGTGCGATTCGCGCCGGGAACACGGCGTTAATCCGATCATGACCTTTCCTTTTATTTTTTCCCGGCTTTCTTTTGTCCCTCTTTTCCTTTCTTTTTTCTTTTTTTTTTTTTGTTTTTTATTCCTTTTCGGAAGGTCGGTTATTCTGTCACGCGGCGAAGATGGAGGCGGAGGCAGAAATAGAAGCCGGCGTCTTTATTAAACGAAACAGGCAGAGCCAAAACAAAACACCCGCAGAGCGGGATAAAACCGGCAAAAGGCAGTTCGTTACGTATTATCCGCGGTAAAGTGTGGAGGAAGCGCAACGCGGAGGCAGCGACGGAGAGGCGTCGGCAATCCGAGGTGCGCTGGGGAAGGAAGCCGTCACCGTGGGGAAAGCGAGGAGTCCGGGATGTGAAGGTGTGTAGCGGGAAATGCTGACGCGATGAGAGACACCACCTGGAACCTGTACAGACACACACGAGCATAACCACGTACATGTAGTAACCGACAGCAAGTGTGTGTGTGTGAGGCTTTTATAGGTGGTGGAGAATTAATCCCAGGTGTTCAGGATAAGCCCGATTGCACTGAGCCTCGTGCGGGCGGGGCACGCACGAGAGCCGGAGCGAGGTGCGTTCGGGGAATCCCGGGGTATGACAGCCTCCGAAGGGGGCGTGGCAGGGGGATTCCTGACACCAGCTTTACTGTCACGTATCACCAGGCAACGGAAACCGGGAGTAAAACAAAGTGTAGTTTTATTGAACCTACAAGTCAAACAAAAGGAAACTATAAAAGCTGGAGTGCAAAGATATTAACTGGAGCGGGCGAAACAAGGATCACAGGGAAGCACAGGAGCAGTAATGAGTCCAGGTGATCAAGGGTAAGTGTACGGTAGATCGGATGGCGAGTTGCGGGAGAGAGAGCTCTTTTAAAGATGGCTGATAAGGGAAAACAGGTGCGGGAGATTAATAGGAGGGAGAGGCTGAGCGTGAGGGGTGAGAGCTTGAGGGGGCATAGCTGGTGGTTCTCTGACATTACCCCCTCCTCCAGGGGCATCTGGGGGCGGGGTGGTCAGGGTAATTGAGGTGGAACTCCTCCAGGAGTGCCAGGTCCAGGACATCCTGTATAGGGACCCAGGAGCGTTTCTCTGGACCATACACCTCCCAATCTATGAGGTATTCAAGCGTGGGGCCCCGACATCGTAATTCCAGGATTTCTCAGATGGAATAAACGGAGGGTTGATCCAGCACCTCAGGGGGAGGCGGATCGGTTACTGATCTGGGGTTATCTGTGGTAGAGGAAGAAATGTGCTTAAGGAGAGACACATGAAATGTAGGGTGAATGCAGTACCTGGGAGGGAGGTCATGCACATAGGACACATCGTTAATAGATCTCTGTATAGTAAACAGTCCTATATAACAAGTGCTGAGCTTCCTGCAGTTGGGTATGCACTGACTCTCTTGCTTTCTTTGAACCAGTGATTTACCACGGGGACATTGGAAGGTTCCTTCGTCCAGGGGAACAGTGGAGTTTGGAAACCAAGTACACACTGGAATGGAGTCAGGCCAGTGGTTTCTTGACGCAGGGAGTTTTGTGCGTACTCGACCCACTGAAGGAACCAGTTCCAGCTGTTCTGATCCTGGTGGCAGTATGATTGGAGGTAGCGTCCAAGTTGTTGTATCTTCTGGTTACCATGCACAGACCAACGGCCAGACTGAGTGGAAGATAAGTTAACTGTGACACCGAGTAGTTTAAAGAATGCCTTCCAAATGTATGAGGTAAACTAAGAACCCCGACCAGACACTATTTGTTTCAGAAGGGCATAATTATGAAATACATGCTGGTAAGTGTGACTCAGCTATTTCTAGGGCTGTAGGCAGACCTCAGAGGGGAACTAATCTGCAGGCCTTGGATAAGTGATCTACAGCACCCAGGATACAGGTGTAACCATCAGAGTTCAGCAGATCAGTGACAAAATCGATACCAATATGAGACCAAGGCCTTGTGGGCCCGGCAGTGGAACCAGTTTCCCCACTAGTAAGTGTTGAGGTGTCTTTGACATGGCACAGAATCAGCATCCTTGGACGTACCTGGAAACGTCTCTGATCATACCGGGCCACCAAAAGCAAGATCGGAGAAGAAGGAGAGTCCGCCTCCTGCCTGGGTGGCCCGAGCCCGGGACCTCATGAACAGAACACAACAACAGGAATGGACAGCATATTTGGGACAAATGTCCTCTTCTCACAGCATTCTGGTGGAGCAGGTTTGCGAAAGTGTTGCAGTTTGGATCTCTTCATCGATGCTTCATTCTATGGGTCAGAGGATGAGATTGGGGGGAATGATAGGCTCCAGGTCCGCGGGATCATCAGGAGCAAAAATTCGTGAGAGGGCATCAGCTTTACCATTCTTGGAACCAGGGCGATAGGTAAAAGTGTAATTCAATCGTGTGAGGAAATATGCTCATCCTGCCTGCCGGGGATTAAGGCGTTTTGCTTAACGTAGGCATTGGAGGTTCTTGTGATCTGTGATAACCCTAAATGGGTGAGTTGCCCCCTCTAACCAGTGCTGCCACTCCTCTAGGGCCAGTTTAATGGCTAAGAGTTCTCTATTACCGATATCATAGTCTTGTTCGGCCGGAGAGAGTTTCTTGAAGTAGAAGGCACAGGTTTGGAGGTGTGGAGGATTACCCGTTTGCTGTGATAGTGCGGCCCCTACACCTGTGGAGGAGGCATCTACTTCTACTATGAACGGAAGCTGGGGATCAGGGTGTCGAAGGAGAGGTGCGGTAATGAACTTCCATGGTAATGAACAGCTCAGTGAAGGCCTCATCAGCCTCCTGGTTGCACACTAGGGTCTTGGCTTTACCCTTCAGAAGTGAAGTGAGCGGGGCAGTGACCAAACTAAAGTTGAGGATGAACCTTTGATAGAAGTTAGCAAATCCTAAGAATTATTGGAGCTCTTTCGTGGAGTCTGGATAAGGCCAGTCTAGGACCACCTTGACTTTCCCCTGGTCCATTTGTACCCCCCATCGGCTGAGAACGTACCCCAGGAACTGTACACAGGACTGATGGAACTCACATTTCTCCAGCTTCAGGTATAGGTGGTGTTCCTGTAATCATTCTAGAACTTGACATCAAAGACATGCGGCATAACATTGATGTTCGGTCAGACTTTGAGAATATATCAGGATATCATCGTCTGGTTCCTCTCAAGGTTTCTTCCTTATGCCATCTCAGGGAGTTCTTCCTTGCCACAGTCACCACCGGCTTGCTCATCAGGAAAAACTTACTTATAAAGAACATATTCACTTTTAATCATCACATTATCTGTGTAAAGCTGCTTTGAGACAATGTTCATTGTTAAAAGCGCTATACAGAAAAAAATGAATTGAATTGAATTGAATCATCGAAGTATACCATAGTATACATCGATGATATCCTGATAAATGACAAAATGATGACAAAAAGTTCTGGAACACCTCTGGAGAAATAAAGAGTCTATATGACATGACCCGGTATTCGTAGTGCCCGAGTGGGTGATGATGGCCGTCTTCCATTCATCGCCCTTGCGTATGCGCACTAGATTGTATGCACTCTGAGGGAAGAGGATGGGGTGATGAAGCTCTGTTGTAAGGCTATCTGAATGTAGGACTCCATTGCCTAATGCTCTGGGATGGACAGCGGATAGATACGTCCTTTCGGCAATTTCGCACCTGGTATTAGGTTGATTGCGCAATCTCATGGGTGATGAGGGGGCCAGGCGAGTGGCAGCCTGCTTACTGAACACATCTTGGAAGGACTTATACTCAGGGGAAATAACCACTCCTTTGTGGGTCTCAGGACTTTCGATCTGAGTAGAGGCAAGGAAAAGTGGGACAGGTCATGGTTGGGGTAAGATGCGCAGACATTGATTTTGGCAATGTTGACTCCACTGGAGGACATCACCTGGGTTCCACGAAAACCTAGGGGAGTGTCGTGAGAGCCAGGGATGCCCAAGAATGATGCTGGCAGTGGAGTTTTCTAGGACCAGAAAACGTATTTCCTCTTGGTGGAACAATCCCACTTGTAGGGTGATCACAGGAGTACATTATTTTACCCAACCACGTCCTAAAGGCCTCCCCTGGATTGTCTGTATAGAGAGGTCCCGAGACGCTCTCTCATGGGCCAGCTGGAAGCGCTCTAGGCATCTTTGGAAGAAGAAATTTCTGAAGGAGTCAGAGTCTACAAGGGCAGAAACAAGAAGTGACAAGTTAGGGGTGATGAGTTTGACCATCAATTTTGAAAGTTTGGTTATCTCTGAGGTAAGATTGACTGTACTCACCAACGGACGTGGGGGCCTAATGGGGCATTGGCGGATAAAGTGACCGAATCACCACAATATAGGCATGCTCTAGCTGCAAGGTGGCATTCTCTCTGTAGGCAAAAAAGTAGCTCATTCATGCTTAAGTAAACATAGGAAAGTATCAGAATAGAAATCCCCAGCGCACATAAAACTCATAACCATGCAAAAAGCCCCATCCAATACAGAAGAAGATAACACACAGAAACTTAGAATGAATCATGGAGGGAAGTTTATTAAAAGCCCAGGCTATTAAAAGCCCCAAGTACATGACATAAAATGGAATAAAACATCTTCAGTGAAATTCGCCCCTCCTTGCAGCTGGAGTAGGCCTTGGCTGCATCTGCTTCTGCCCGTCCCCAGAACAATCACTGCCACTGTCAACTTCACCACCAGGAGAAGTAGGACAATAGTCATGGCCACTCACTGTGACTCAAGAAGCTGCACCATCACTATCATCATAAACAGTAACACGATCCAAGAGAGGGCTAGGATATGGCAAATATCCGTCTGGGTAGAAGCATTGGCAACTTGGGGGATATGCATAAGACTATATGATGGCCACATTCATGGATCTGGAGCAGGTGTAGTTGACACCAAAGTCTCCAGAAAAAGTAGAGGTTGCAGCAGGAGACACAGGAAGCCAGGGAGTTTGGCACGGTGTAGAGAACTTTCACCTAGCTAAAAGAAATAAAGAATATACTTAGAACTAATCAAAGCCAAAGCAGCCTACTAAAACTATCAAAGTAATACATTTAAGAATATATAAAAAAAATATAAATAAGCTTATGCAGAATCCTAAAACTGCTAACAAAATTATAATATAGTATAATTTATAAAATAAGGAACAAAGCAAAGTACTCACGCATGATCAAATTGCACAGGTAAGCACTGTTCAAAGGTCAGGAAAACACTGTGAAGTGAAATAAGGAAGTAGGAAACAGTGGTATATGTCCCTAATTTTTTTGGTCCAACCCTTAAAATTCTGAAGATAATGGTAATCGTAATGATCAGGCAAACCCCTAAATGACATATGAGGAAGGAACATTTGAATGTTAATGGTAAATGGGATACTTGGGGGTAGGCCCAAATTCAGGGTGTTTCCCAACCTATTGGTAACTGGGGAGGGCCCAGATTTGGGGAGTTTCCAATGTTAATGCTAAATCAGAATCAAAGGAGAATAAAATACCAGCTGTTCTCAGACCATCTCTGTCATGACATGCGGATGCTCTCAGTTTGATTGTGGTTTGCTTAAAAAAATTCTACAGTGCTCTTCTCATCCAAAGTTTCTTGATTCTTTTTGAAGGATTATTTTAACAGCATTTATTTTAAAAGTCCCAACTAAAGTCGGAAGCCGTTCGGTCTGCGAGATAAGAATTTTCCGACATAATTGGTGTCAGAAGTGGGATTCCAGTGAGGCTGGTGGAGCCACTCCTCCGCCGCCGGCTGCGGAATCTTACAAGCAGCAGAGACCGGTACAATTAGAAAAGGTGAGCAGAAGCCTGTTTATTCAAAATTCTGCTTAGTTATCTGCTGTCCTGTGAGTGTTTTGGCCCGGGGTGGGGGTAAGGTAAAAGCACCCCATGTACAAAAGTTGGGAAAAATTGCCAAATAGTTTATTAAAAATTCTGTGGTTGAGTGGATGAGTAGTAGCAATTGATGTGATTTAAGAATACTTCCAGAGAAAGTAGAGAACTCTGGTTAAGGGTGATTGTGTATTTGATGAGCAGATGTGAACTTGTGTGAAAGGAAATCTTGCGATACCACGTTTTGCATATAACAGAGCATATCCAGGTGTGATGACAGTATATGTGATATAGGATTGCTTAAGCGAGTGGATTGAAGATAGAGAAAAATTCCTGTGATACTGCTGCTGACGTGAACTGGAGTTTCATGGGCGAGCAGGGCTGCATAGAAGACAGGTTTAGAGACTCTGGCTGGTAAGTCACTGTTACTGAATTAGAAAATTTAGGACAGGGTTGGACCCAGAGAATTTAGTGTTGATGTTAATTGTAAGATTTTGTTTGTGTGTGTGCTGTTTTTTGCACTACACTATGTCTGTTTATATTCACTCCCGGGTATAGTTTTTACAGTTCTCCTCGCACAGTACTGTATATTAAGAGTATACAGTAGGTTTACTCGTCGGCACTATCTCAGGTGTTGTGTCTTGTCTTGTGTTGTCTTGTGTTTTCTGTCTGCACTGTCTGTCTGTACTGTTTTTCGTCTGCACTGTTTGCACTAAGTTGCACTCATGCACTTTATGTAGCTTGTTGTTGTTTAGTGTAGCACCAGGGTTCCGGAGGAACGTTTTTACTTTGTACTGTGTACGACTGTGTATAGTAGAAATGACAATAAAAGCCTCTTGACTTGACTTGTAGAAAAAGTAAAGTTCAATAAAAATAGGATGCGCCCAGGAAGGTAAGTATAAAACGCATGTACTACACAGGATACAAGATTTTATGAGAATAAAGGCAGGTAAAAGAATAAACGAACACAGAAAAAACAAAATTAATTAATTAATTATAGCCTGTGACAGACTGCTGTGTGAGGAAACTTTGATTGTTTTTGTGTAAAAAACAGAGGCAAGAAGTTGTCCAAACAGTGCGTGGCAGAGGCACTAAGCGCAGAGGTAAGTAAGGAGCTCTACAAGAATCAGGTAAAGCCGAGATATTTGTCTATAAAGCATTTTGGGTTGAGCCTGGTTTGATTTGCATGTTATCAAAACAACTTAAGGACCTTATCAGAGAAAACCAAACACTTGATTAAAAGAGGAGCTGGAGAAGTAAAGATGGAACACACCATAGATTATGTAGTAGCAAAGCATAAGCTTTTTGAAAAAGATATCAAAAAATACTTGAAGAAATTTCATAGCAGGACAAGTGGGGATTTGCAATGGGCAAAATATTTAATGTTTTACTGTGTGGCATAATGAAGAAGAAACTAGATGAGTGTGAATAAAAAAAGAAGGCAAAAAAGAGACAAAGTAAGTTAGAATGGAAGAAGATCATAGTGGGGTGGTTGAAGCAAAGGGGATAATGAGAGACACAGAAGAAAGGATTAAAAAAGGGAAAGGAGTTAGAGGAAGGAAAGAGCAAAGTGTAGAGAAACAGGAAGAGAGAGGAACAGCCCCACCCTTAGAGCTGTATGATGGGCACAATTGGCCACCACCCTGAAGTATGTCTCTCAAAGCCAGCGGAACCAAGTGGCGGAACTGAAAAACCATAGATGGACTACAGGAGAAATAAAAGATCATGGAGTTCTGAGTGGATGCTACAAGCTTGAATATGATGAGCAGAGAGCCGCGCTGGCACAGATGCGAAGGAACTGTGCCCAGAGCCACTACTCCAAGTGGAATGCACAGAAGGTTACTCCCAGAGCAAAAGAGTCATGGACGAGGCTAGTGAAAAAGTCAAACAATATTACGCAAAATACCTCAAGAACAGCACTCCCCATGGGCTAGGAGAAGGTGAACAAAGGGAAGCAGAGAGCCAGAAGGAAAAAGAGTCGAAAGGGGATGGAATTATTCAGCGACGGACCAGGAAAAGAACACAGAGAAGAGACAGTACCCACAAAGGAGCCAAGATCAACCTCACATCCATAGTCAAGAGTGGGGCTAAGAGCTACTTCATGTTCTCCAAGGAGTGAGAAAGCATACAATCAAGGGGAAGTACACAGCAAACTAGAAAGAATGGTAAGAGAGGTGACAAAGAAGAAGGCTTGGAGAAGATAGCAGAAACTGTGGCAGAACTCAAGAAAAAAGTAAAAGGGATTGAGGAACTGACGCGCAAAAGCCAAGAACAAGTGGCAGCTAACTACGAGCTGGTGCAGGAAAGTAGTAAAATACTGGACACCAGCCTAAAACAGTTTGAGAAAACATGCAAATGGACTGATGAGGCCCAAGTAAGGAAGCAAAGGGAAGAGAGCTAAATGAAACAAGCATGGAAATGACACCCATGGATCTAAAGCCGCCCGAGCAAAAAGAAAACCGAGCATTAAGGGATAGAAGCAAGATAAACCTTCCGGTGCATTACAGCCGTACCGGAGATCCTGAAAAGAAACACACAAAGAAGTTAAAGCAAAACAAAAAGAGCCAACACTGAAATGGAGGTGATGGTAGTGGGCCAAGTGGCAGCGACGACATGAGTGATCATGAAAAAGGCGTATATGGCAAGTGTCAAGAGTACACATTATCGCAGTATCCTGTACGCCAACTTCCCCTAACGGTGAAAGCAAAAGATGTCCAATATATCCCATGGTCATTCATAGATGTAGCAGGACTGATGAACCGCCTGCCAGACGTGTGCAAAGGAGCACAAAGATGGATAACACAATTTGAAGAAAAAACAATAGGCCACCACCTTGCACAGATATTAACGCGATCCTTGCCCAAACCATAGGGAGGGCAAAAACAGTGGAGATATTCAAAGAAGCAAAAGTGGGGTATGATGCAGAAGATTTCAATCATGATCATTTTCCATTCGGCCCATTTCGGAATGACATCTGGGGCACCCTGAGAAAACAATACCCAACAAAGCTGGACCCAGAAAGACTGGAAACCATGCAATTGGAAGAATAGGAAAATGTGGCTAAATTCATCCAAACCTTTCAAGATGCTTGGAGAGAGAATACAGGTGCTTGGGACAAGTCTGACACCAGCAAAGGATGGTTTCGAATGTTGTTGAAAAAGACACTCCCTGCTAAAGTACAGGGATTCTTGGAAGAAGGAGCAATGCCATGGAAAAATTACCACGCTCACATGATCCATTTTGTGAACCAATACCGGAAGAAAAAGAAAGAGAGCAAAGAGGCAAGTGAAGCCTTAGTGACAGAATTATACAAGGCCCAACAAGTAAAATGGCACGACGTAAACAAGAAGAAAAAGAAAAGAAGAAAGATACCACTGTAAAGCAAGCTGCGGTGATAATCCCAACAGCAATGTTAAGACCACAGGAACAAGTTTCCTAAGTGCAAGTCCAAGAAGCACAGGCCCCAGTACAAGTAGATGCACACTGGATGCAACCACCGATGCAGCCAAGTAGACCAGTGGCCCAACAAGCAACTCTGCCGATAGCTCAACAAGCAGCTCTGCCAGTGGCCCAACAGGCAGCCCCTTGGATGTATGTGTTTGCCGGCGGGGCACAATGGCCTCAGCACAACCAGAATGCTAGACCTTTCAACCAAGGAAGAGGAAGAGGAGGATGGTCTGGGTATAGAGGACCAACAGCTATGGGTCCAAGAGACCACGGACCTGGATGCTGGCACTGTGGTGACCCAAGTCACATTAGGAGAGACTGTCCCCAAGCACAGACAGCTTTCATGATTGACACTGGAGCTACATATTCAAGCATTTGGACAAATAGGCTTGCGACCCCTGTTTTCGGAAAACAATACAAACAGGGGCCTCTCGGGAAAGACACAGACATTATATTTTACCGAGCCTCAAGAACTAACGCTGGATAGACAAACTATTGAAGTACCTTTAATATATTTACCGGATGCTCCAATTAACTTACTGGGAAGAGACACCTTGTGCAAACTAGGAGCAAAAATAAATTGCAGTCCAACAGGGCTATGGGTCACTTTTCCAGAGAACCTGGTAAAGCAGTGCATGTTAATTCATGAAAAATATGTAAAATTCAAAATGCCTGACAAAGTACAACCAGAGTACAACCAAGCCCATGCTATATTAGCTGAGATGAAGATCTTGCATAGCTCCTCGGAAAATGCATGGTATGAGGCACAAACCGAGGACTGGCGTTTCCACTTTGCCATGGCCCACCTTTGGCCTTACCCGAATGTAGGTATTTTCTTTTCCATCTGGGAAAAACGATGGCCGGAGCTGAAAAGTTATTTCACAGTTTAACAGAAACGGCCTGCACTCCCCCGGTTGTCCCGCAATGCACTCAGGGGTCGGGAGAAGAACCTCACAACGAGGTGCCAGTGGCGGGACGGGCGCTAGGGTTGCTGATGTAGGGGCATGAGCCTGATGGCCTGGGGTTTATAAAGCAGAGGCCTGAGCTACATGGCCTTGGTGGCACTAAAGGGTCAATTAATTAATTGCATTTGCCAGTTACTGTATCTGTTGGTTATGGGAGGTGATGATCTGCACAAGAGAGGAAATTTAAGTCTAGAGATTGTCTGCTAGGTCCATGTCTGGCCAAATAGTACTGTCAGGATGTGGGTAGTTGGACCAAAATGCAGGATGCCAGCAAGGTATATATTTAAAGTCTTTAATGAAAAAGCAATTTCAGGCAAAACACAATGTCCTTGAAGAAAACCAGACATAATATCAGATAAAAAATAAGATTCTTACAAACATTTATGTATTTATATATGAAATAAAAAAAACATTTCAATGCAGGACATTTATATTCAAGGTACTTCATCAATAACTTATCTTTTTGAGCAATATCAAATTTGAATCAGTGACAGTAAAGTGTGTTCTTTTTAAATATATTTAAATTGTGTATGTAGCCCAATTTTTTCAGGAGCTGTTAACATTTAAATGTTGGTAGGGCATTTTCAGCTGAGAGTCCCAAAAGTGGTGACGAAGGCTAACAGGTTAAGGAGAAGCTAACAGGAGACTGTAGACTTCTTCGGCACAGGAACAATGGTTGTTGTCTTGAGGCACGTAGCAGACGTCCGTCAGTTAACACTACATAGAGTTTTGCTCATTTCAGACAGAGCACATGGTCATTGGGAGAAGGGGTCTTCCTTGCCACTGCATTGTTCTGCACCTCAAACCGGGAGCAGAAGTTGTTCAGAGCATCTAGGAGGGAGGCGTCACAGTCACAAGCAGGTGAAGTTGTTTTGTAGTTTGTGATTGCCTGAATGCCCTGCCACATGCGTCTGGTGTCTCCACTGTCCTGGAAGTAGCTGTAGATTCTCTTGGCTTGTGTGCACTTTTACCTCTCTGATGGCACGAGACAGTTTGGCCCTTGCTGTTCTTACAACCCAGTCTCATGGCATATTGTGATATAGTCATGAAATTTAATCTATTGATTTGTGTTCATGGACACAAATTTTCCTCTTTTCCCTGTCACTTTCCATCTAATGTATTTCAATACGAAGTATCTTTTGTGCCTCTGCCACATTTTTTTATTCTGCCACTGGGCACTGATTGTATTGCTTTTTTCCTAATTTTTCCTTCACATTTGAATCTTCAAGCACATTTACTCAACATTTAATCAGGAAATTTTATTCTTGTTTTTATTGTTTTTTATTCTGAAATAATGTTTTTTGGATGAGTAGTGGATTAATGAATACAAATGTATATAAAATTCAATTCTTACTTTTTCGTAATTCTAATAAATATAACTTTTTTTTGGAATGTGTTTATGCAAAGGATTTTTTGAAAAATGTTTTGGATTGTTTTCTCTGTTTACAACACAATTTTTATTTTTTAAATAATTCATGACCTATTTTTGATTTGGGAATCAGGTTCAAAGGAGTTGGATTGTATATCGTATTACATAAATGCAAATAAAATGATCTTTGCTTATCACTTTATAAGACAGCTGCTAAAACAGCTTTACTAATAATACAAAAAATGTTTCACTGCAAGGGTTACCTCCTGATTATTTTCTAAAGTTACATTTTTATGTTTTTTTATTGTTTATTATTTGTTCTTATTTATTTGCTTATCTGTTTAGATTTCTTTTACTCATTCATTTTAGTAGCCCTTCACTGTGTTTTGTATTCCGGTTGTGTTTATACTTTATTGTTTTGTGTCAGTTCACGTGTTGTAGTCATCCCATGTGAGTGCTATATTAAAAAATAATAATAATAATAATACAGAAAGAAAGAAAAAGTTTTGAATAGTGGACATCAGCATTACCCATGATCCTCAGCCTCTGTTGCTATTTTGCTCATTGCGCTCAAACCAGTGTCCAGGTAAGTTGCTCATAACTAATCACATTTTGTTTAAATGTTGTTATTGATGCATTTTATTCCCATTAAACCCACATGGGTTACTCCTTATCAGCAAAAAAAGAAAAAAAAAAGAGTGAAATTAGACTTCTCAAACGGTGTAGCTAACTTCATTATAAGCTAAGTCTAGATTAAGTTGCATTAGATGAAGGGTAACTTAATGTGGAGCACTGCATTATTGTGTGGGTTAGGGGTCATTTGATCTTAGTCATCGTGGTGTAGAAAACCCGGGGGATGTGGGGGACATTTACTGTACATTTAAAAACGTAAATTCCTGTGTTCATATTTTTAAGGCCCAGTCTAAAAGAAATAATAATAAAAAAAAAACCTTTCAATTATATAAAAAATGGTGTTTACAAAAATTATTACATTTGAAACTTCTGTCACCTCAGTTATAAAATGTGGCTACACACCTGACTGTGTTAGTAATAACAATATAACTCCGCCTAACATTGCTACACAACATTGCCTTTAAATCTGGAATGAGGAACCCCAGATGCATGTTACATGACTTTTAACAGTTTTACAGGAAAATTGTGAATTTTTATTCATTTATCTTAAGTATTTATAAGAAAATGGAAATCTCTCACTATTGTGGTACACTTTTTAAACCTTATTTTAACATAATTACTCAACACTACAAAATTAACATTTTCTGTTCCCTTTCAGGAACTCGAGCTGCGTCGAACCGCCACTGGTGATGAACCGAGTCCAGTTTTTGACGTTCCGCGCCTGGGAGCGGAGTGATGGCATTGGCAACACAGATATTATTTATATATATATATATATATATATATATATATATATATAAAAATATAAATATAAATTTAGCAATTTATAGCAGATATACGATGTTGCGGGGTACAGTGATGGTGATCAGAAGCGAACTGTAGTCCTGAGTCAATGTAGCAGTCTGTTGACATTAACTACAGTCCAATCCATCCTCAAAGCTCCCGTTCTTACTCCGGAATTTCATGGAACCACCCAAGGCGTTGATGAGAAACCGGCCTAAGAGTGGCCTCCAATCGAAGAGAACACTATCCAGAGGCAGGCCTGGATGAAGTGGGACGATCCACGAAGGGAAGAGGGGCAGGAACAGTTGTCACTGGAACCTTGGGAGCATGTTTAACTTAACCGAGAGAGAGAGAGAGAAAGAAGAGGGGTGTCAGGAAGAGAATGATATGGATTATTATGTGTCCAGGAGATCTCGCCACTCCTAGAGCCGTCTCAGGGCACTGCTCCGGCTCTAGGCACACCAGAGGTCAGTCTTGAGACTGATACCCCTAGGGCACTTTCTGGCAGGTTGAAAAGCTTTTCCAGATGTGCCTCAGTGGGTCCTGCACAAGCCGTAGAGCGAGGCTACTCGATTCAGTTCGGGTCTCCTCCACCCCGTTTTCACAGGGTTCTTCCCTCCCTGGTGGGAAGCCAGCAGGCTCCCAGGTGATGGAACAGAAGTAAACACTCTCATGAGAAAGGAGGCCATTGGGGTGGTCCCTCCATCAGAACAAGAGTCCGGGTTATACAGCCGTACTTCATAGTTCCCCAAAAGAACGAAGGGTTGTATCCTATCTTAGATCTACGTCAGCTGACCCGCTCTCTCATGAGACTCAGGTTCAACATGCTGACCCTCAAGCAGGTCATGCTTCAAATCAGGTCCAAGGACTGGTTTGTCATGGTAGATCTAAAAGATGCGTACTTTTATGTATCCATCCTACCTTTTCACAGAAGGTTCCTAAGGTTCGCTTTCTGGGCCAAAGCTTACCAATAATAGGTTCTTCCGTTTGGCCTTGACCTTTCACCCCGTACCTTCACCTTCTCTGTTTCCCCTGAGGTCTCAGGGCATCTGCATCCTCAACTACATAGACGATTGGTTTCTACATGGACTATCTCAATCAGAGCAGTTGGTGGTCCGGCCCAACTCTCGCCCACATTTTGGTTGAATGCTGGGAAGAGTGTGCTTTCTCCATTACAGGGAACCACCTATATCTGTGTCGTATGGGATTTGACTACTTTGAGCGTGCAGCTTTGCCCTGCCCGCATTGTGGCTATCCATACAGCCATCAAGAAGTTTAGAGAAGGGCAGCCTCTCACTTTCAAGCAGTTCTAGAAACTGCTAGGGCTTATGGCAGCTGCGTCTAGTGTGATTCTACTTCGCCTGCTGTACATGAGACCCCTTCAGTGGTGGCTCAGGACCCGTCGGTTCTCATGGAAGAGCAACCCCCTCCGTACCATCAAGGTCACGCGGCGAGGCCTACGTGCCTTAGATTTTTAGAAAGATCCCCAGATCCTATCTCTAGGCCCCGTGCTGGTAGTCCCCGGTAGCCGCTTAACGATAACAATGGAACAATGGATGCGTCCCTCACGGGGTGGGAAGCGATCATCAGTGGTCGCTCCGCCTGAGGTCTGTGGGAAGGGCCCCATCTACGCTGGCACATCAACTGCTTAGAGATGCTGACCATGCTTCTAGCACTGAAGCATTTCATCTTGGACCTCAGAGGTCACCACATGTTGGTCCGTACAATGTTCCAAGGTTCACATGTTGGTACGGACAATGCTCCAAGGTGGCCGAGCAAACCACGGTTCGCGGACCTGGTAGCTCTCCTTGAGCACCCTCCTTGGGAGACTCCTCTGAGGAGGGATCTCCTTTCCCAGCATGGTGTTGCCATATTTTTACACTAAGCAGGGACTGGTTGGTCTGGCATGATTGGACACTCGTTCCCAAAGCGTTTCGATTAAGCGTCTCATTCTCTCAGGGTTTGACAGATCCTGTCAAACAAGTCACCTGTCCAAACCCAACTACACCTGGTTTATAGAACCTAAAGGTACTTTTAAGAGCCAAACTCTCTCTTTCTCTCTCTCCCTCTCTCTCTCTCTCTCTCTCTCTCTCTTCCCCTCTCTCTCTCTCTGAGTGCGTGGGCAGAGCATTAGTGAGTGAGGCCGCAAGTGTGGTTAATTGTGCTTCTCACAAAGTTTTTGTTCTCTTTTCCATATTTATTTTACCTTTAGATTTTATGTACTTATTTTTGATTAAAAATAAGAAAGAGAGCAATTTGTTTTTATAAACAGCTGTACAGAAGCAAACTCAGGCCAGAATACAATCAGGATATTCACTTCTTTAATAACTTACTGCAGGTATCTGTGGAAGCCAATATAGAACTCTCAGGTGCACTGACACTAGAGGAACTGCACAAAGCCCTCCAGGGTATGGAGTCAGGGAAAGCACCTGGGATTGACGGTCTTCCTATTGAATTCTATAGATGCTTATGGGAAGTACTAGGTGAAGATCTATTGCTGGTAATTAATATCAGTCTGGCTGAAGGACGGCTACCTCTGAGTTGTCATAGGGCAGTACTCACTCTTCTACCCAAGAAAGGGGACCTTACTGATATTAAAACTTGGTGCTCAGTTTCGCTGCTCTGTACCAACTACAACCTGCTCTCAAAAACTCTAGCCAATAGACTGAATAAAGTAATGGACCAAGTCATCCATCCTGACCAGACTTACTGTGTCCCTAATAGGTACATTTTTGACAATGTATCCCTCATTAGGGACATTCTTGAGGTCTGCAGTTTAAGAAAACGCATTTGACAGAATTGAACATCCTTACCTGTGGAAAACTTTAGAAGCCTTTGGCTTTTGCCAGGATTTTATAAACAAAATTAAGGCTCTTTACTGCATGGAGAGCATACTTAAATTTAATGGTGGCTTATGCACTTCATTCAAGGCTGATAGGGCACACCCCTGTTTTACTCCCCTATCTGGATTGCTGTACTCTCTTGCCATAGAATCCCTTTTACAGCAGATAAGGGACAATTTACACAGCCTTCACCTACCAAACCACAAGAATCTTATTCACCTATCTGCTTATGCTGATGATGTGACTGTTTTAAGTAGCAGGCAATAAGATGTGCAGGTTTTAATAAATTTGTTTAATGATTTTAATGTGTTGTCTTCTGCAAGGGTAAACTGGCATAAAAGTGAAGCACTGCTGTGTGGAAAATGGACAGAAGGTAAGGCAAACCTCCCTGACAGTCTGACCTTGGGAGGAGATGGCTTCAAATACTTAGCTGTGTTCCTAGGGGATGAGGTGACCACGCAGAGGAATTGGGAGGGAGCCATAGAGAAGGTTAAAGGTAGACTAGGCAGATGGAATTGGATTACACCAGAAATGTCATATAGAGGGCATACATTAGTGGTCAATAGCTTCCTGTTTCTGGCACAAGTTGGCCTGTGTAGATTCTCCTCCACATCTCCTGGCTGAGATGCAGGCTGTTCTGGTGGACTTCTTTTGGGACAAACTGCACTGGGTGCCCCAGAGTGTGCTGTACCTTCCCAAGGGTGGGCAAGGTCTGATACGCCTGCAAAGCAGGACGGCAGCCTTTCAGCTGCAGTTTGTACAGAGACTTCTTAATGGTGCAACAACTTCCAGCTGGCAGGCAACTGCATGCACCTTGCTACACAACACTGAAGGACTGCAGATGGACAAATTTCTAATTGACCCTGCAAAGCTGGACACTAGCAGGTTCCCAGCATTTTACAAAGCCTTTTTAAAGTCTGGGGCTTTTTCTCACTGCAAAAGGCCAGCAAAACCCACTCTCTTCGCTTGTTTCTTGAAGAACTGCTAATCCATGGAGCGCGGTTTGACATCACAAACAGCAACTTATTTAACACGTTTTTTTAATAGAAAGGTCTTAGATAAAAAGGTAGACATACCCTGGCGCAATGTGCTTAGACTAAACACAAGTGTAAAACCAGAATGGAGATCCCTGTATAAGCCATCATTAACCAAAAGGGCAGGAGACTTACAGTGGAGAGTTCTGCATGGGTCAGTTGCTGTAAATGCTTTAATTTCTGTTTTAAATATTAAGGTTGGAACAGATTGTCCTTTTTGTTTAAACAGGGAAACTGGGTTTCGTGCTTTTACACAATGTCTTAGATTAAAAGCACTAGTTATGATTTTACAGAACCTGTTTAACTCTTTTAAGGAAACAATTTCAATGGAGCCTTTTAGCTTTGTTTTCAAGTATATTCGTAAGAATCGTTTTACCTGTCAGCTGCTAAATCTTATCTTGGGCCAGACAAAATTGGCCATCTATGTCAGCCGAAAAAAAACGAGAAGTTATGACGTTATAGCACTATTTCCGAGAGTGCTGACTGACTTGCTTTTTTTAATTCCATTGATGATCTTACCAGTGTTGGGGGTAACGCGTTACAAGTAACGTGCGTTACGTAATAATATTACTTTTCTGGAGTAACGAGTAAAGTAGCGCGTTACTTTATAAATTTACCTATTAATATCTGAGTTACTTTTTTAAAAAAGTAATGCGAGTTACTTTTCAGTTCAATTATTTTGCATTAAAATGAACGTAATCTCGTAGAATCGCACACCCCTACGTGCGGGCCGTGGGAACAGAAGCTGGTTAGAAGCGGAGATGGCAGGACAGAGCATTACATTACTGCGATGGAAGTATTCACATTATTTTGAAATAGTCGAGGAAAAGGAGAAGGGAATAATCGTTAAGTGTAGATTATAAGTAAAAGCTTTTGTCAACGGCAAAAAATACCACTTCAAATTTAAAAAAACATCTGCAAGCAAAGCACAGCACTACAGATTTGGAAGAGAGAGAGCCGAATGAAACCTGCACCCCGCCTCAAGATAAACAACAAAGGCTTGATTTCAGTAAATTAATATTTAGTAAATAGATTTTCAGTAGATTTTCAGATACTAACCCTAACCCGAGCCACATCATACACATGGGCACACATGAACATCACCCATCCCTTCCTCTCTCACACGCGCGCGCGCGCACACACACACACACACACACACACAGACACACACAACTCTGCTCAGCCAGATTTATTGTAAATGTCACACACCAACATAATGACAGAAAACACAGACTTTGTTTGTGTTGTTTTTTTTTATGTGCGTGTTCGCTTGAGTTCAATACGGTATTTTCGTCAAATGCGCATGTGCGTGAGATGAATATACCGCAAAGTTTCCCAGTAGGGGCGAGATCATTTAAGTCGTATTGAACTCAAGCGAAGCGAACACGCACATTAAAAACAAACAAACACAAACTTCGATATGAACGTAAGAGCCGCATGAAACCAGCCATAAAACGCTGCATGCGAGCCGCGGGTTGGCCACCCGTGCATTACTGCATTAAACACTAGTACAAGAACTTCTCACCTGTTACACCTGTAAGTCTCCTGTAAGAGATCAAGCCTTAGCCAGGTAAGAAAAAGTAACGCAAAAGTAACGCAAAAGTAATATAACGCATTACTTTCCATAAAAAGTAACTAAGTAACGCAATTAGTTACTTTTTTGGGGAGTAACTCAATATTGTAATGCGTTACTTTTAAAAGTAACGTTCCCCAACACTGGATCTTACTGCCTTTGAAACAAGATGGTGTAAAGATAAAGCTTTGTGCTCAGTTAACGAAGGGGAACTAATTTTTACATTTTCTTTTTTAAATACACCCTGCCTTTTTTTTTTTTAGCACCTTTTAGAATAATACGTACAGGAAGATGCTTATTTATTTGTTGTGTTATGTTGCTCTTTTGAAGAGTAAAGTTCCCCCAGTGCCCGGAAAGTTACTTCTCCCCTCTCCACCCGCGGGGTTATGCAAGAGAGAAAGCAGAAAGTTCCATGTTCGTTCCCAAATAATAAAGATTTGTTCTGTGCATCCAGGCAGTGGGCCGAGGGCACAGATGTGTGTAAAAAAAAGTAAAAAAAAAACACACACACAATAAAACTCGAATCAGAGTTGCAACCCCCGGCTCCGCCGCCAGATGGTGCCACCGCGCCGTCTGTGAGCGAAAGAGTCGCAGAGGCCCGCTCTCTGCTCGCGCGGAGAATTGGTGCGGATGCGCAGTTCATCCTTGGGGATATCGCCTGCAATTTGCCGTGAGACCACCGCTCTTCAGCGGCGTGATTTGGTCAACGGCGGAGGGTGAATCTGCTCAGGTTTTGGAGGACGAAATAACCTCCTTATTGAGCAAAGGGGTAATTCGATCGGAGCCGGGAGAGGACAGCCAGCTCGGTTTTTACTCCCGGTACTTTGTCATTCCCAAGAAAGGGGGGGTCTCCGGTCTCCGTCCCATTCTGGATTTACGGAACCTCAACAAACACCTCAGAAAGTACAAGTTCAAAATGCTCACATTGAAAGCTTTGTACAGTGTTATTCATCCCAGAGACTGGTTTACATCAGTGGATCTGAAGGACGCGTATTTTCACATAAGCATTTATCCAGCACACAGGAAATTCCTACGCTTTGCCTATCGGGGCACAGCCTACGAATATTTGACGGTTCCGTCTGGCTGGCTGTAGCTCCACGGATCTTTACCAAATGTGTCGAAGCTGCACTGTCACCGTTGAGAGCAGCGGGTCTCAGAGTGTCAGTGTATTTGGATGATCTCCTCCTCTGTGCTCCGTCACGGCAGCAAGCGGAGGTGGATACGAGTGTGCTTCTGTCTCACCTGACTGGCTTAGGCTTCAGAATAAACAAGACAAAAAGCTGCTTGGTGCCCACACAAGAAATAATCTACCTGGGTCTCAGGCTGAACTCAGACCTGTATCAGGCTTTTCTATCAGAAGAGCGAATCAGGTCAATTCGCGGTTGTCTCTCTCTTTTCCAGAGAGGAAAGAAGGTTCCATTCAGACGCTGTTTACGCCTGCTGGGGTTGATGGCTTCGGCAGTGTCTGTCATACCGTTGGGACTGTTGCGAATGAGAGAGTTTCAGTGCTGGGTTTCGGTGCAGCACTTATGTCTGAAGCGCCACCTCAATCGCAAATAGTGTCATGACTGTGAAATCGCGCTTTTCTCGAATCGGGAACCCCGCTGGGAGCTGTTTCCCTGAGAAAAGTGGTGACGACGGATGCGTCACTCACGGGTTGGGGTGCGGTGTGCGAGGGCAGGATATTGAAAGGGAAATGGCCCGTTTCGCTTCGGGGCGCGCACATAAACTTTCTGGAGCTGTTAACGGTGTTTCTAGCTTTGAAACATTTCGTGCAGTTTCTTCGGAGTCACCACGTATTGGTCAGATCTGACAACACGACGGCGGTAGCGTACATAAATCGCCAGGGCGGAACGTGCTCTCCTCGACTTCACAGTCTAGCACGAGATCTCATGGTGTGGGGCATCGAGCATTTCCTATCGCTGCGAGCGACTCATGTGCCGGGAGTGATGAATGCAGGGGCGGATCTCTTGTCCAGGGGAAATCCCCTGTACGGGGAGTGGTCTCTCAGGGAAATTGTGGCTGACGGAGATATTCCAACTCCTGCACGATCGTCCCTGGCCTCTCCCGTTGCGCAGAGAGATTTTTCACCCGGCACCGGACAGAGTAGCTCTCTGGGCCTGGCCCGTGAAAGAATGAATCTCAGTGTCACTAGTTTGCCTCCGAGGGTGATTGAGACGATTCAGAATGCGAGAACAGCTTCGACGCACTCTGCATATGATAAGTAATGGAATGTGTTTGAACTATGGTGCGCTCAAAGACAGATTATCCCTTTACGCTGTTCTGTGGCAGAAGTGTTGTGCTTTTTGCAAGAACTTTTGGATAAGGGCAGGGCGTTTTCAACCGTTAAGGTTTATCTCGCTGCTGTTTCTGCATGCCATGTAGGGATTGACGGTAATACTATTGGTCATCACCCGCTCGTGTGCAGGTTTATGAAAGGAGTGCGGCACCTGAACACGTTCTCAAAGCCGCTGGTTCCGCCGTGGGATCTGTCAGTGGTCCTGAGCGCACTCTCTCAGCCTCCTTTTGAGCCGATAGAGAGTATTGATTTAAAGCTCCTGTCGCTGAAGGTTGCTTTGTTGGCTCTTTCTACCATGAAGCGGGTTAGTGTACTTCATGCTTAGTCGGTTCATAACTCCTGTATGCGTTTTGCTATGGATTTCTCGTGAGTGACTCTCAAGACTAATCCGGCATTTATCCCTAAGGTGAGTGAGTCAGCTTTTGCCTGCAGACAGGTGGATTTAATGGTTTTTCATCCGTCTCCTTTTTCCTCAGCGGAGGAGGAGCGGCTTCACTGTCTGTGTCCTGTCCGTGCATTACGTCACTATGTTGACAGGACGAAAGGGTTGAGATGGAGTAATCAGCTGTTTGTTTTATGGGCTGATTCTCGTAAAGGAAAACCTGTTTCCCGGCAGCGCCTGTTCCATTGGCTCGTGGAGGCTATTATATTGAGTTATAATAGCGTGGGTCTTAGCACTCCAGAAGGACTGAGGGCTAATAGTACCAGAGGCTTGGCCACTTCGTGTGCGCTTTTTAAGGGCATTTTGATTCAGGACATTTGTGCGGCAGCATGCTGGGCTTCGCCGCACACTTTTGTCCGTTTTTATAGGCTGGACGTCATGGAGCCAGCGAAGGGTCCGTGACGACGTGTATGTATACGTGTATATGAAAGGGAATGACAAAGGATGATGGAAACATCGGAGGTTTGTCATTTCTCACACGTTTCAGCTCTCTTCGGTGAGAGGGATAATCTCATGTTCTTTTCATCACATCACTGAATTGGTTGACACCTGCTTTGGACAGCATATCTGCAATACGGGAGTTGTCTATATCCCATAGTGAGATACTGAACGAATGTTTGAAAGAGAACTTTAGGTTACTTACGTAACCCCGGTTCTCTGATAACAGGAGTGAGGTATCTCACCGCACTTCCCTCCTTGCAGTGCATGGAGAAGAGATATGTGAGAATGAGGCAGGGACGATCAGCAGTGGTGTATATAGGGAGGCGGGACTTCCTGCATCACTGTCGTGATTGGTCTGTTAACCGACAGACGTGGTGTGATTGATGCTTCCAGGATTGGTCACGCCCGAGGCGATTCCCATAGTGAGATACCTCACTCCTGTTATCAGAGAACCGGGATTACGTAAGTAACCTAAAGTTTATATAGTTGAATAGTTAACCAGGTGTTTGTAATCAAAGCCGAGAGCGGCAGAGATAGCGGCAGCATGACAGCCGCCTAGGGCGGCGTGGCAGGTGGATCCCTGACAATTACCATGGCCAGGTTGGATCGATTTTTATTGTTTTAAACACCATTTTAATGTTGTAAAGAATTGTGTGATTTTACCTGTAGGTTTTTTTGATCACTGTTTAGTTGAGTGTAATGTTAATATTGCAAATATAAAGCCGAAAAGTGCTTATTCGCACTTTAATGTGTCATTGTTGCAAGACAAGTCTTTTATTGAGATGTTCTTTTTTTGGGGAGAAATTTAGGTGAAAGAAAGATATTTTATAAATCACTTCGACAATAGTGGAATTATGGTATAATGGAAATAGAGCAACTGTGCCATCAGTACACACTGAATGTTTCTAGGGATATTTCACATTTGATGAGAGACTTAGAGACTGAAATAATGAAATTGCAAAACTCCTTATTAGCTATAGGAAACCAGGGACACATTGAGCTCTTAAAATCTAAAAAGAGGAATTTAAATGAGTCGTTAGGCATTAAAGCACAGGGGGCATTGGTTCGCTCTCGATTTCAGAGTGTGGAACAGATGAAAGGCCTGACAAAATTCTTCTTTTATTTGGAAAAAAGAATGGACAAAGTAGATATATTCACTCCTTATACTCATCAACTGGAGAAGACTTAAAATAGCCCAGTGAAATTAGGAAAATAGCAGTTTTGTTTTATTCAGAGTTGTATAAGAGCGAGAGCTCAGTGGTGGATGAGCCAGCCAATTCCTACATTAATCCAACAAAATTAATCTAATAATTAGTGCAGAACTTATTAGATGCAATAGAAGTAGTTTGATAAAAATTATTTAGCCTATATGTTAATCAAAACTTATGTAACCTATTTACCCAAAGTATAAGTCAAATAATAATAATCAGGCATTTATGTGTGAGAGTAGAATAGAGTCTGACTGATGTTATGAGTGTGTTGAATAGACAAAGAACAAAGACAGCATTGAGGAGATCTAAGCATGTTTATTGGGATGAAAAAGCTTGTGGGCTTCTGCAGCTGCAGGGTAGAGTGGGTGGAGAAGAGTGACAGGAGTGATTTGTGATAGTAGGGTATCTGCAAGAATGAAAGGGAAAGTTTATAGGTCTGTGGTGAGACCTGCGATGTTGTATGGATTAGAGACAGTGGCATTGAGTAAAAGACAGGAGGCGGAGCTGGAGGTAGCAGAGCTTAACATCTTAAGGTTTTCTTTGGGAGTGACGAGGATGGACAAGATTAGAAATTAGTTTATTAGAGATACAGCGCATGTTGGATGTTTTGGTGACAAGGTGAGGGAGGCGAGATTGAGATGGTTTGGACATGTGCAGAGGAGGGACATGAATTATATTGGTAGGAGAATGCTGAGGATGGAGCCACCAGGAAGGAGGAAAAGAGGAAGGCCAAGGAGGAGGTTCATGGATGTGGTGAGGGAAGACATGCAGGTAGTTGGTGTGAAAGAGGCAGATGTAGAGGACAGGGTGGTATGGAGACGGATGATCCGCTGTGGCGACCCCTAATAGGAGCAGCCGAAAGAAGAAGACGAAGAAGAAGACTTTATGGTCAAAAGTACTTAAATTACAGAATATTACTGTTGATAAATAGTTTTTAAACTAAAGAAAAACAGAAATTCTGTCAAATAACATACAAAAACAACCAACTGTCAGGTTAATCACCATAAATTTAGGGTTTTAATTTGTTATTTTATAAAACTGATCTGTCCACTTACCGTATTTTTTGCACTATAGGGCGCACTAGATTATAAGGCGCACTGTCAATGAATGGTCTATTTTCGATCTTTTTTCATATATAAAGCGCACCGGACTATAAGGCGCATTAAGCGAAAAAAAAAAAAAGATAAGTCAGTCAGTCAAACTTTATTCTTTGTTCACAATAACTCTCAACATTATTCAAACGTTAATGAGCGTATTCGCAATAACTACCAACCTTGTTCAGTTGTAACACGTAAAATACAACACAATACACTCACTTTTTCAGTTTATTCCTCGTCCACAAATCCTTCAAATTCTTCATCTTCAGTG
>JAAIIK010018684.1:52251-66454 GCA_014706435.1 Silurus glanis | reverse complement strand
AGCTGGCAGTTCAGTGATGATTCCGGCCTTTGTGAAAGCTCGGACCACAGTTGAGACTGATACCTTAGCCCAGGCATCCACGATCCATTGGCATATAGTGGCGTAAGTCGCCCGGCGTTGTCTCCCTGTCTTGGTGAATGTGTGTTCGCCTTCTGTCATCCACTGCTCCCACGCAGCTCGCAGTTTAACTTTGAACGCCCTGTTGACACCAATATCTAGCGGCTGGAGTTCGTAGTTAATCCACCTGGAATGATGGCAAGCTCCGAATTAGTTTGCTTCACTTGGTTTTTGACAGCATCGGTGAGATGGGCGCGCATGGAGTCGCAGATCAATAGGGACGGAGATTTGTGAAAAAAGCCATCCGGTCTCCTGACGTAAATTTCACAGTATGTATTACTCCGCGACGCTCCTGGCTACGGTAGCCGTAATGCTGCAAGCGGTGCGGCTTTGTAGTTTACCAAAGTCGTACTAAAACATTTTGACTTAGCGCCGTGAGCGCCTTGTACCACACAAAATCGCTTAGAGGTCAGTAAGCAAAACCAGAATTAATCCATATATACGGCGCTTCGGATTATAAGGCGCACTGTCGTTTTTTGAGAAAATTAAAGGCTTTTAAGTGCGCCCTATAGTGCAAAAAATACGGTACATTAATTTACTGTAAAAGTATAGTTTTCCTCATGTACAATAACGATGAAATAAATCCAGAAAGCACATATTTGAAAAAGGTTTGTATATTTAATCTCTGTAAATTAAAAGGCATTTACTGTATAAATACAGATATCATTAATTACAATAATCAAGAAATGTTGTATAAAAATATACTCAATTCATAATACACAGACAAATGTCTGTAGATACATATTAATAGTTCATTTTCCAGACATTTTACCATTTAACATTTTTGGACAGTAGAGCAATGAGCTCTACTGTATATTCTGTACTTATAAAAGGACCCTGCACATTCACAGTATTAATAATTGAACCGAAGCACTGTATGTCAAGTTAAATGAACAATCCAATTATAGAAAATAAGTTAGAGCATGCAAAAATACCTACATTAAATGGCAATTGCTGTATACCTTTATACATTTACAATGACATTTTATCCACAGCAACATACCAAATCCAAGTTAGTCTAACACAGTAGACACAGCAGTTTATATAAAAAATAATAAAAAGGGACGTGCACTCTTCAGCTTTTAGAAGATCAGTCTCAGTGCCATAGGCTGGATTAGCTGCAGCGGTTTGGTAGTAGATGCTGGAAAGTCTGCTAAGAGAGCAATACAACAGTCCAGTTTGGAAAGAACAAGAGCTTGGACAGGGAGTTTTGTAGCATGGCCCAAAAGAAAAAGTCTGATCTTCATAATGTTGTACAGGGCAAATCTGCAGGATCGGGCCAGTGCAATTTATATATGCGTCAACAATAACAACAAAGGTAGGTCAGCTGAAAACATGAGCAGTTCTGTCTTGGCATTCAACATACAGCAAGATATTTCTGTCCAGGAGGCAAAGATGAGAGCAGCAACTGTCGGGACATCCAGCTGAAATGAGAGAGAGAAAGAGAGAGAGAGAGAGAGAGAGAGAGAGAGAGAGAGAGAGAGAGAGAGAGAGAGAGAGTTGTTATTTCAATAGCGGTAATATGAAAAGCTATGTTTCTAAATGACAGACCCATTGTCATGGCTCACAAATGTTTGGGAATCCCTAGCAGATCCTGCAAAAATTTGAATAATTTTAACAAAAGAGGGATCATACTATATGCATGTTATTTTATATTTAGTATTGTCCTGACTAAGATATTTAACATCAACGATGTTTCCATATGGTCCACAAGTCAAAACGTCTAAAATTATTAAAATAACTACCTATATGAACCTAGATGGTTTATAAAGGTCTGAATGGTTATAAATGGTTATATAGATGATCTATGATTGTTCTTTTGTTTTGTGACGGTTGTTCACAAGTCCCTTTTCTGTTCTGAATAGTTAAACTTGAGCACTTTTTTCAGAAAAATCCTACAAGTAGCCTACCGCAGAGTTTTCCAGCATCTTCTGCATATTTGAACCCTTTCCAGCAGTGACTGATTTTGAGATCCATCTTTTCACACAGAGAAGAACTGAGGAACTCAAACACAACTATTTAAAAAGGTGCAAACATTTACATTTAATGCTCCAGAAGGAAACAATGCATTAAGAGCTGGGGGTGGAAACTTTTGGAATTTGAAGATCGAGGAAAATTGTACTTAATTTGCCTTCCGGGAAATATGCAAGTATCTTCTGTTCTGAAGGGCAGTACTAAATGGTAAAGAAATACATTTTAATAAAACAAGAAAACTCTTGACATCATGTTTCATTGCTTGTAATTCATTATGTTTCTTTCTGTAGCATCAGTAAATGTTTGCACCTTTTTTACAGTTGCGTTTGAGTCACTTAATTGTCCTCAGTGTGAAAAGATTGATCTTAAAATCATACAGTCACTGCTGGAAAGTATTTAAAATATGCAAAAGTTGCTGTAATTTTTTTTTTCCTGAAGAACAGCCCTACTCTAAGCCCTCACTCTCATGACCCATGCATAAAGATTAAACTACTACTACAAATAATAACAAGAACAAAAAAGTTGATTTGTGCGACACACCTTTGGCATGCTTATCTGCTGTAGAGCTCTAAAACCAAGAACAATATTTATGACTTTGTATTGCAGTCACACATTACATACATATGTTCCCCTGGGACAATAATCCAAAAGCTAAGCTGGAAAGGTTCACGTACATTTATATAACTTACTGTGACTTAGCTGCTTCATTGTATTACAGAGGGTTGTTACTGTCTAGAACTGTCTAAGCTTCTAGCACATTTTCACAATCCAAATGATTCAATATGTAATGACAGTTTACTTATCCAGCCAAGATCTACTTTCATTCAGTGTTTTGCCCTGCAGCTGTCGTCATGTGACTGTACAAAATACTGCACGTTTTAACTTCAAAACTACATTTAACAACATAAATGTGCAGTGACTATAAAATGTGCTTCACATGTTTGAAAGATGTACCTTAGTCAGCTTGATGTCTTCTGTGGTATCCTCAGATTCTTGTAGTTTGCGATGTTTAGTGAAAAAGCGCGTTATTATCTTAAACATTTCCCAGAGGAACAGCCTGAAACTAATTCAAACCGTTGTAGGCGGAGCTAATTCGGCGGCAATTTTGAATTTGTGTCAGTATGCGCACGTGCGGAGCCTAACCTAAATCATCATCTTATTTTTCTTTTTTGGCGGTTTGCGAACCAACTAGGAGGATGATATGAGCAGTGTTGATCTAGAAGACTAGGAGAACACGTGCAAGGAATCCAAAAAGTGTTTTGTTGGTTGGCACTATTGATGTTTTTAAGTGCAGGTTGCCAGTTGTTTTATTTTTATTTTATATTATTGCTTTTATTTATTTGATTTTTATATTATTTTTATATTATTTTTTTTAAAGAAGCTAATTATTTTGAGTTCTTTGCTGTTCTTTACTGTTTAAAAATGTTAACATTTAAGGTTTTTTCAGTTAAAAAATATAAAAAATGGGAACTTTCCATACTGGACCAATGTCTTATTTTTAATAAAAAAAAATAAGTTTGTAGTATTTCAGATTTCTGTGTAATTTTTTGAACATTATATTGTATTATATTTGATTGGATTTTTGGATATTGTAGGAATTGTTTTTATTTGTATCAGGACATTGAGAGTGTGCTGAAAATAAATGGCAGTTTATGTGCACCTTTTAAGGTTAAAAGAGCGATTAGACAAGGATTTGCCCTATCTGGAATGTTATATTCCTTGGCAAATGAACCTCTGCTAGTTAGAATCAGAAGCAGTATTAAAGGCTGGTCTATACCCTTTTCCAGTGAAAAAGTGAAAGTATCAGCCTATGCTGATGATATTATTGTTTTAATTCAAAATCAAAATGACTTAATGGTGTTAAAGAAAATTATTAGTGATTTTAGATGTATTTCCTCTGCCAGAGTAAATTGATTAAAGAGTAAAGCGTTGATTTGTGGTGAATGGGCTGAAGATCCTTCTAAATTACCAGCAGATTGACTTGGAAAAGGGATGGAATAAAGTATTTGGGAGTGTACATTGGAGATAATGCGATGCTGCAAAAAAACTGGGAAGGTGTTTTGGAAAAATGGAAGTGGCTCATACCAAAGATGTCATATAGAGGAAGAGTTCTAGTGGTAAACAATTTGGTGGTGTCAATACTATGGTGCCGCTTGTTAATTTTTGATCCTCCCAGTGGACTTATGGAAAAACTACAAACAATTATAGTGGATTTCTTTTGGAGCAGATTTCACGTATACTCTTTCTTCCTAGGGAGAAGGGGGGACAAGGTCTTCTTCTTCTGGCAAGCAGAAGAGCAGCCTTTTGGCTCATGTTCATACAGAGATTTTTAACAGAACCTGTGGATCTTGTCTGGAGAAAAGGACTGATATCATGCTGAGACGTGTAAATGGACTGAATCCGACTTCTAAGCTGTGTTTAATGGATTCTAGCAAGCTAAGGACTAACACACTGACTCAATTCTATAAGGGACTTCTTGACATCTGGCAGCTTTTTAAGAAACGGAGGCAAGGCACCACATCTTTGTATTGGCTGCTGCGGGGACCCCTTGTTTATGGAGCGAGTCTGGACGTGGCTTGTGAAGCCACACCAGGGCAACCTCGGAAGACATTACAGCTACAAAATATAATGGACGTTACTGGCCCTGAACTAAACAATGTTCAAGCTGTGGCATCACATTTGGGAATTCAGTCTGAATGTCAGATTGGAAAAGTACTGGACTTATTAAAACAAAGGCTGACAACAGAGGAACAAAGGTTACTGAAAAGATATTATAATGTACAAGTGGTTCCCGGTTATTTCAAATCCCATTCCAAAACATCTAATCACCCCTGACTTAAAAGGTCTAATTGGATCCTTTCTGGATCTGGAAAGGCTAGATTACTTGGGTTTACAAGACTCTCAAAGTAAGGTGTTATACACATGTTGTGTAAAGGTGTTAAACAAAACAAGCCTTAAAGGTGGAAAGGATATTGTCAGGGAGCAAATACACGGGAGGCAGAAGCCGGAGTACAGCTCGCTCGGGTTTAATAATGAGAGAAAGAGAGAGAGATACACACAAGCACACACACACACACACACACACACACACACACACACACACACACACACTGCAGTCTTTAGGAATCCAAAGAGGGATATCCGTGGTATGCCCTGGAGGGGCGAGGTCCACACAGTTCGAGAATGAACGCACAGGAAGAATGGGGTAATCCGGGCTGCGCTTTGGGGAGACAGCGCAGCCGCGGAGAGAGTGTACAGTCAGGAAGGAAAGGAACGCATAAGGATACGTACAACAAACACATACAATAACCGACAAAGAAGTAAGTGTGAGTGAGGGGCTTATGTAGGAGCGGGGCTGAGTGATAACGAGCCCCAGGTGTGTGATTAAGCCGGGAGCTCCAGAGAGAGCGGAGGCATGAGAGCCACCGAAGGGGGCGTGGCAGGTGGGTTACTGACAGATACAGTGTGGAGAGAGAAATTGGGTTTGGAAGATGATGTAAAACTAGTATGGAGAGTTTTATACAAACCACTTTTAGATAAATGCACAGGTGATATCCAGTGGAGAGTATTACATGGCACAGTTACTGTTAATGCTTTTGTAAATGCTAATAATCCTGATATATCAGATAAATGTCCTTTTTGTAAAGAAAAGGAAACAATTTTTCACTGCTTTTTAGAGTGTTTAAAATTAAAAGAGTTATTTGGTGAACTTAAACGAGCCTTTTCGAATTTCGGTAAGGAACTCTCTCTTTAAAGCTTTATTGTTGGTCCATATTATAGAGCATCCCAAAGGAGAAAAAGTCTGTTGTTGAACTTTTTGATTGGACAAGCTAAAAAATCAATTTACATTACAGGGCAAATAAAAATAGATAGTAGAGAGAAGCAAAGAGTAGAGTTGGTTTTTAAAAATGTGGTGAAAAGTCGTGTCCTGGTTGATTTTAAGTTTTATAAATTAATCAATGATGTGGAAAGTTTTTTTTTTAGAGAACTGGGGTTATAAGGAAGCTATTTGTATTGTAATAGATAGAATGTTATCCTTTAATACTGTTTTCCAACCTGCTACACGGAAATTGTGTCTTTTTTTTAAACACAATCGGTGCCAGATTGTCTTCAAGGCTTGCCCTGATTACTCTCCAGCGTGTTTCTCCTGTTGAATTTATCTTTCTGTTACTGGCCTGTTTCCACCTGACTATTCTGTCGTCTGGCTTCCCAACTGCGCCTTCTGCGTTTTCCTGACTCTCCCCTCAGCGTTATATGCTGTCTTTGTCTCTTCGCCAGTGAACCAGCATGTCCCGACCATCCAGTCCTGATGACCACTGGGATCAACTAGAGACCTGGTTAAACGCCATGACTGGTAAACTTCTGCCCAAGGCTACTAGTGACCTGCAGAATCGGAGCCCAGAACGGCTTGGCGATAACTCAAGTGCTGCAAAGGGGATGAAGCAAGCATCTCCAGCCTGGAACAGGAATCATCAGCACCGAGGATCCATGTTGAGGAGGCTCAGAAGAACCCAGCATGTGCTCACGGTCAGCTGGACCTGCTAATGGCAAAGACGCAGAAACAGTGCAGTACGGCAGATGAGAAAGACCCAGAGCTGCAGGAGGAAAAGGATAAACTACAAGAGGCCCTGACTAATCTCCGCATAGAAACCGCATGCCGAGAGCTGTGAAAAAGGACACCACAAACGAGCTCGGTGAGAAACTCCAAGGAGCTGATTCTCTGTTATTGAAAGCAGAGACTGAACTAAGGGCAAGGCACACCACAGAATTCCCCTTAACCAGCCGAATAATGCCCCTAATAATGCATAAAACAATTCACTCTCGAAACTCGGCCCCAGTACATCTGTTTGTGACACACACACACAGACACACAGACACACACACACCACACATATACACACAGACACACACTACAAGGGAGCATTTATTTTATTAATTAAGTAATAAATAAAATGTCCCACATTACATGACACAAACATACATCTTGTAGGTATCTTCTTCTGCAAATAAACCGAGTGTTTAACTCTACCTCAATAATAGTTAACTCATAAACTCAAACTTACTCATAAAGAACACATTCACTTTTAATCACCACATTATCTGTGTAAAGCTGCTTTGAGACAATGTTCATTGTCAAAAGCGCTATACAAAAAAAAATGAATTGAATTGAATTGAATAATAGTTACACTCTGTGTACCTCTGTTTTAATGTTGTCTCTTCTTTTTGATTTCAAAGTTGATTTAAAATTATCTTCTCTTTATTCTTTCTTTCCTAACAAGGGTACATTGTATACACCAGAATATAATGTTGTATTAACATAAGTTATACCTTAAATACTGGTCCCGGTACATTGTACATGTGATGCGGAGAATGAGGCGGAAGCCAAAGTATGCGCAACCAAAGTCTTTAATAAACAAAAGGCAGGAAATACACACAGGTAGAGAAGCTGTATCTTCCTGAGAACGAAAACGGCAGTAAAGTAATCCACAGGACCGCGCTGGGGAAAGCGCGGTGCTGGCAGCAGCAGAGAAGCGTAGTGCAGACAGCGTGACGTGGAAAAACAATAACGGACGATGTGTGGGTGAACATGAGCTGCTTATATGTGTGTGTGGTTAATGGAGATCAGGTGCACCGTGTTAATAATCAGGCGAGCAGCTCCGTGCGGGCAGGGCTGGTGCGGGTGAGGATGCAGGGTGCTCCCTGACACCACCCCCTCCTCCAGGGGTGGCGCCGGACGCCCTGACTCTGCGACGAGGCCAGCCCCTAGCCCGGGGCATCGGGTGACGCGGGTGAGGGGCGTGGAACTCCCCCAGCAGCGCCGGGTCCAGCACGTCCTGCCTGGCCACCCAGGAACGCTCCTCCGGGCCGAATCCCTCCCAGTCCACCAAGTACTCGAGGCGACCCCCACGCCGCCGGGAATCCAACACCTCTCAGACAGCGTAGACCCCTGGCTGATCTACGACCTCTGGCTGGACGGGCGCCACGGGGTCACCTGGAGGGTGAGAGACAGACGAGACATAAGGCTTCAACAGAGACACATGAAAGGTCGGGTGCATGCGATACCTCGGCGGCAGATCTAACCGGTAGGACACCTCGTTGATCCGCCTGGCGACCCTAAAGGGCCCGATGAACCGGGGGTTTAACTTACGGCATGGAAGTTTCAGCCGCAGGTCCTTCGTGGACAGCCAGACCCCAAACGACACCAATTCCCCTGGTCCTGGCTGCAGTAGACCCTCAGATACTGGCTCAGCTCCTGGATCTTCCTTTCCGCTTGACCGTTGGACTGAGGATGGTATCCGGAGGAGAGGTTGACCAATACCCCCAGGAGCTGAAAGAAAGCCTTCCAGACACGGGAAGTGAATTGAGGCCCTCTGTCCGAGACAATCTCCTCCGGAAGGCCGAAGGTACGGAAGACGTGGTGGAACAGGGCCTCGGCTGTTTCAAGGGCGGTGGGCAGACCCTTCAGGGGGATGAAGCGGCAGCCCTTGGAGAAATGATCCACCACCACTAGGATGCATGTGTTGCCTTCTGATTGTGGTAGGTCAGTCACAAAGTCGACGCCCAAATGGGACCAGGGGCGCTGAGGGACCGGAAGCGGCACCAGCTTGCCCACGGGCAGGTGATGTGGGACCTTGGACATGGTGCAGGTGGTACATCCTTGGACGAAGCGGGTGATGTCCCTTGTCATTCCGGGCCACCAGTATCGCGCTTGGACAAGCTGAACCGTGCGCTTCTCGTCTGGGTGACCTGTACCCAGCCCCTCGTGGACCGAATGAATGAGGCCACGCCGACAGGTGTTGGGGACGAACACACGTCCTTCCGGACACCCTTCAGGGGCAGGTTCCTGGAGCGAAGCCGTGCGGATCTCCTCGTCGAACTCCCATACGATGGGCCCCACAATGAGTGCGGGCGGAAGGTTGGGGTCTGGATCGCAGGGTTCCTCCGGCCCAAACAAGCGGGAGAGAGCGTCAGCCTTTCCATTCTGTGCCCTGGCTCGGTAGGTGACATGAAACCGGAACCGGGTAAAGAAAAGGGCCCATCGAGCCTGCCTGGGGTTTAGTCGCCGAGCCTCCCGCAAGTATTGGAGATTCTTGTGGTCAGTGATTACTGTGAATGGGTGTTCAGCGCCCTCCAACCAGTGTCTCCATTCCTCCAGGTCGAGCTTTATTGCCAGAAGCTCCCGGTTGCCGATGTCGTAGTTCTGCTCGGCCGGGGAGAGCTTATGGGAGTAGTAAGCGCACGGGTGGAGCCGAGGAGGGAAACCAGACCATTGAGAGAGGGCAGCCCCCACGCCAGTTGAGGAGGCATCGACCTTGACCACGAACGGCCGAAACCGCCGAAACCGCCGAAACGCCGGCGGAGCTCGTGAAAAGCTTCCTGAGCCTCCTGGGTCCACTTCAGGGTGCGCTCCTTCCCCCTGAGGAGCGAGGTGAGGGGAGCGGTAATCCGGCTATAGCCCTGGATGAACCGGCGGTAGAAGTTTGCGAAGCCCAGAAAGCGTTGGAGCTCCTTGATGGTCTCTGGGACCGGCCAGTCCCGCACTGCCTTCACCTTCCCCTCATCCATCTGTATCCCCTGAGCGCTAATTACGTACCCCAGGAAACGGGTCTGAGGGCGGTGGAACTCGCACTTAGAGAGGTTCAGGTATAGATGGTGCGAACGGAGTGCTCCAAGGACCTGTCGCACGTGGCTGTGGTGTTCCTCCAGATTCCGTGAGTAGATGAGGATGTCGTCGATATAGACCATCACGAAACTCTGGAGGTAAGGCCGGAGCACCTCGTTCATGAACCCCTGGAATGACGACCGGAGAGATGGAGAGGCCGTATGGCATGACCTGGTATTCGTAGTGCCCCGATGGTGTGATGAAAGCAGTCTTCCACTCGTCCCCCTTCCTGATACGCACCAGATTGTAGGCACTCCGGAGATCGAGCTTAGTAAACACCTGAGCCTCCCTTGGGTCCTCGAGGGCCGCTGGGACAAGCGGGGGGGGATAAGGGAGAGGAGCGATCTGGGAGTTTAGCTGCCTGTAATCGATGCAGGGCCGGAGACCTCCGTCCTTCTTCCCTACAAAGAAGAAACTAGACGCCGCTGGGGAGGTAGACGGGGCGATGAACCCCTGTCAGAGAGCCTGCTGGACATACTCCATTGCTCGGTGTTCAGGGGCAGACAGGGGATAGACACAGCCCTTGGGCAGCTTCGCTCCAGGGAGCAGGTCAATGCAGCAATCCCACGGCCGGTGCGGGGGAAGACGAATGGCAGCCTGAGCACAGAACACGTCCCTGAATGCCTGATATTCCTCGGGGATCTCCACCTGGGTAGCGGTTGTCGCCTCTTCCACCCGAGTGGCGCCCACCGTGGCTCGGGGGATCCTGGATGGAAGCTGGGAGAGGCAGTGCTTCATGCAGTGGGGACTCCACTCCAGGATGTCACACGGGTCCCAGGAGCACCTTGGGGCATGTTGTTGTAGCCAGGGTCTCCCCAAGATCACACTGACCGTGGAGTCCTCGAGCACCATGAACCGGATCTCCTCCTGGTGGAACAACCCGACTTGCAGCGTCACGACCGGTGCACAGTACTTCACCCAGCCCCTACCCAGTGGACGTCCCTGGATGGTCTGGACGGCTAAATCCTGGGAGCCCCTCTCTCGGGGGAGCTGCAGACGGTCGAGGCAGGCCTGCGAGATGAAGTTTCCTGCCGAGCCGGAGTCGACCAGCGCCTGTACCGAAAGTGAGAGAGCAGGAGTTAGCAGCGTCACCATGAGTTTAGATAAAGGAGAAATGTCCGAGGGAAACTTGACTGTACTCACCGCGTTGCATGCAGGGCATGTGGGGCATCCGGTGATGGAATGACCCGGCTTCCCGCAGTACAGGCATCTACCAGTGGCCAGGTGGCTATTTCGCTCCCTCAGGGACAGTCTCTGGGAGCCCAGCTGCATCGGCTCGCCTGTGTAACGGGTTGTGTCACCAAAAGCAGAGGTGCAGGTTGGAGTGGTGTGGGATGGCACGCCGCCAGACGCTGAGAGAGGCCGATGGATTTCTGAATAAATCCCTCCAGCCCCACCGTGTCATCATGGATGGCCATTGCTTGCCTGATTTCTGGAGCCAAGCCCTGCCGATATACACCGGGAAGCGCCGACTCGTTCCAGCCACTAGATGCCGCCAGGGTGCGGAAACGGAGGCTGTAATCTGTGATGGTGTCGACTCTCTGACGCAAGCTGAGCAGCTGATCGGCCATTGAAAGGACCCCGGAGGTGGCGCTGAACACTTCCAGGAAGTGTGCTGTGAACGGCGCGTAGAGGCTGAGGCGTCAAACATGAGCTGCTTATATGTGTGTGTGGTTAATGGAGATCAGGTGCACCGTGTTAATAATCAGGCGAGCAGCTCCGTGCAGGCAGGGATGGTGCGGGTGAGGACGCAGGGTGCTCCCTGACAGTACATCTGTTTTAATGCTGTCTTTTCTTTTAAGGCTTGATGTCAAAGTTGACATAAAATTATCTTCTCTTTATTATCCTAACAAGGGTGCATCTTATATACCTGAATATAACATTGTATTAACAAATTTATACCTTAAATACTGGTATGTTAATAGTATGTTAAATGTTACTGGTATGTAATGTACCTCTGTGTTAATGCTGTCTTAGCTTTCCATGTCTGATATCAAAATGATCACCAAAATTATCTGTTCCTTATTTTGCAAACAATGGTGCATTTTATTTGATCATGAAATGTACCATACTGTCTTAATACACTTTGGATAAAACTTTAAGTTCTCCAAAGCAAGTGTAACCTGTAAACCATGCCCACAAACGCATGAACAAAGGGAGTTTCTCCCTCCAAAATCTCAGGCCATAGCATTGGCCATTCCCCCAAAGATGGGTGGGGTTCAGGACCTTTAATACATCTTGAACCCTACGAGTCAGTCAGTCAGCCAGGTCAAGTCAACTCGCTCGCTCGAGGGAAAGATGTTCCCAGAGCGTCAGACGTTCGGAACAGCTTGGAAACGACTCTCTCTTCCTTCAAGATCTTCCGGCAAGCTTTACTTTCAAGAACAACAACTGCTCTGATCTTCAGGAGAACCTGGAAGAACATCTGACTCCATCCTAACTGACTCTTCAAAGATCTCTTTGTCGCATCCGGACTCTTGTGCAAGAAGCCAATGCAAATAACCGTTTACCAACCAATTTAGATGCGTGTTTAAGTTTGAGCCCCTTAATTTAAGGTGAATTTAAATCCTTGATGAGTCTTGTTTTAGGCTGTATTTTAATTTTGAAGATTAGGCTTGCCATTCCTTTCCTTTCGTTCTCTCCGTTCTTCTTTTCATTTCTCTTCCTCCTTTTCCTATTTTTAAATTTATTTTTTTTTTCATTTTTATTTTCTTTATATATTTTTTTGTTTGTTTGTGTAGTTAGTTTTATGTTGTGTTTGTCTCATTCATTAAACGCCGTATTTTTCATAAGTGATTGTCTCTGAGTGCCGCTCACATTTTAAGGTTCCTGCAACATTCGATCTGAACTACATGCTCTATTAATTGTACGGTATTAAGCAAAGGGGGTTACCTCGGCCGGGGAGATACCTCTTTTATAGAATTAATAAAAGATTATACTGTCTGTTCGGCAGACGAACAGACCAAATAAGTGTAATGTTAATTCCATTATCGTTAATTCAACTTAATTTAAATATTTAGGAGTAACTATAACCCGTTATAATTGCTTATAAATATTTCCTTTTCTTTGCGAGCAAATTCGCTACATATAATGGTGGAGAATGCGGGCAAACTGTTGTTCAAACTATATACTCAATTTATCTTTATTCATCAGCACATCACCTGCCCCACCAAGGGTGAAAGGACACTGGACCACTGTTACACAACACTAAAGAACAGCTACAAGGCCCAATCACGTCCACCGTTTGAGAAATCGGACCATGCCGCCATCTTCCTGTTTACAAACAAAGGCTGAAATAGGAAGCTCCAGTTCAGAGGGGGGTCACGCGCTGGACTGACCAATCAGTGGCCGCTCTGCAGGATGCTTTGGATGACACAGACTGGGACATGTTCAGGCGCAGCTCTGAAGACGTCACCATGTTTACGGAAGCGGTTGTAGGTTTCATCGGGAAACTAGCGGATGATACGGTGCAAAAAAACACTAGTAGAAAGTTTCCAAACCAGAAGCCGCGGGTGGATAAAACCATCCGCGATGCTCTGAGATCCCGCTCCGCTGCCTACAACACGGGGCTCGCCACCGGGGACATGGAGGAGTACAAGGCTGCGTCTTACAGTGTTCGCAGAGCGGTGAAGGATGCAAAGCAGCGCTACAGGAGGAAACTAGAGTCACAGTTTCAACATGGTGGCTCTAGGAGCCTGTGGCAGGGACTACGAACAATAACGGACTATAGAACACCATCTTCTAGAATGGTGAATGCGGACGCTTTTCTGGCAGACGAGCTAAACACCTTTTACGCTGGTTTCGAGGCTGCAGCTAACCACACTAGAGGCACAACCAGCACGCACGCCGAGAGAGCCGGAGAGGTAAACACGTTCACCATCTCGGAGCATGACATGAGGAGGGCATTCAAGAGGGTGAATCACAGTTCGGGTTCTGAAAGCCTGCGCTGACCAGCTAGCACCGGTGTTCACTATGATATTCAAACTCTCACTGGAACAGTCTGTTGTCCCCTCATGTTTCAAACAGTCCACCATTGTTCCTGTCCCGAAGAAACCCCAGCCCGCCTGCCTTAACGACTACCGCCCTGTAGCTCTGACCTCAGTAGTGATGAAGTGCTTTGAGAGACTGGTCAGAGACTTCATCACTGCCTCACTACCGGACACACTGGACCCACTACAGTTTGCATATCGTCAGAACCGTTCTACTGAGGACGCCATTGCTCATCTCCTTCACACTACGATGAGCTACCTGGACCACAGAAATGGGAATTATACAAAGATGCTGTTTGTGGACTACAGTTCAGCATTTAACACCATAATTCCCTCCACACTCACCTCTAAGTTGGAGGTCCTGAGACTCAGCCTGCCGATGAGGGTGAGGGTGGATGAAATGTGTTTTCCCACCCGTACGGCTTGTGGTCTGTCTGTCAGAAAGTTAGAGATCCATTGG